>CABHPH010102167.1:0-58182 GCA_902168325.1 Peromyscus nudipes
TATATATATATATATATATATATATATATATATATATATATATATATGCACTATGGAAATTTGAAGCTGGGGAAAAGTAGAATAGGAAAATCAGTAAATATAACTAAACTGAAAGGAAAAAAATAACACATGTCAATCTTATTAGATGCCAAAACAGCCTTTATCAAAACACAGCACCCTTCATAATAAAAATCCTGGAGAGATTAGGGATACATGAGACATACTGACATAATAATTATAAACACAATAAGGGGAATTTAGAGTAAGCCCTTAGTCAACATCAAATTAAATAGAGAGAATCTTAAAGCAATTCCACTGAAACATGACAATTTTGTCCACTCTCTCCATATCCATTCAACATAATTCTTCAAGTTTTAGCTACAGCAATGAGACAATTGCCATAGATCAATGGGGTACAAATTGGCAAGTAAGAAGTTAAAATATCCTAATTTGCTGATAACATGATAATATACATAAAAGACAGTCCAAATTCTGCCAGGTAACTCCTAAAACTGATAAACATTTTTAGCAAAGCAGGTTTATACAAGATTAATTAAAAAAACTCAATATCCTTCCTATATGCAAATAACTAATGGGGTAAGAAACAAAACAAGGAAACAACATCTTTCACAGAGGCCTCAAATAATATAAAATATCTTAGAGTAGCTCTAATGAAGCAAGTAAAAGACCTGTATGATAAAAACTTCAAGTATTTCAAGAAAGATATTGCAGAAGATATCAGAAGATGGGAAGATCTCCCATGCTCATGGATTGATAGGATTAACATAGCAAAAATGCCCATCATCCCCAAAGCAATGTACAGAGAGTCAATACAGTATCCATCCAAATTTCAACACAATTCTTTTCAGATTTTGAAAGGAAATTCTGAACTTCATATGGAGATACAAAAACACCAGGAAAGCTAAAACAATTCTGAACACTGAAAGAACTGGTAGCAGTATGACCATCCCAGATTTCTAGTTGTACTACAGAGCTATAGTAATTAAAAACACATGGCATTGACATAAAAACAGACATGCTGGTCGATAGAATCTAACTGAAGATGAGACATATGTTCAGACACACATGGATGCCTGATTTTTGATAGAAAAGCCAGAAACACACACTGAAAAAAGACAGATATTCAGCAAAATGGTGCTGGTCTAATTGGATGTCACCATGTAGCAGCATGTGAATACATCCATATTTATCACCCTGCACATAACTCAAGTCCGAGTGCATCAAAGACTTCAACATAAACCTAGACACATTGAACCTAATAGAAGAGAAACTGGGGAACAGCCTTGAGTTCATAGGCACAGGAGATAACTTTACAAACAGAACTCTAATAGCACAGGTCCTAAGTTCAACAATTAACAAATGGGACCTCATGAAACTGAAAAGTTTAAAAAGGCAAAGTACATCATTAATTGGACAAAGAGGCAGCCTACATATTGGGGAAAGATTTTTACCAATTCCACATCTGATAGAGGTCTAATATCCAAAATATGTAAAGAACTCAAGGAACTTGATAATAAAACAAATATTACAATTAAAAATGTGAATCAGATCTAAACAGAGAATTCTTTTTATTTTGTCTTTTTTTTGAGACAGGGTTTCTCTGTGTAGCTTTGCGCCTTGCCTGGAACTCGCTCTGTAGCCCAGGCTGGCCTCGAACTCACAGAGATCCACCTGGCTCTGCCTCCTGAGTGCTGGGATTGAAGGGTACATGGAGAAACCCTGTCTCGAAAAACCAAAAAAAAAAAAAAAACCACCACCACCAACAACATCAACAACAAAAAACTCCCAGAGAATTCTTAATAGAGGAATTTCAAATGGCTGAGAAACACTTTATGAAATATTCAACATCCTTAACCATCAAGACAAGGCAAATTAAAACTTCTTTGAGATTCTTACATCTTACATCTTACATCTGTCAGTGTGGCCAAGCACAAATACACAGGCAACAGCTCATGCCTGCAAGGATGTGGAGCAAGGGGACACTTCTCCATTGGTCGTGGTAGTGCAAACTTGTAGGGCACTGTGAAAATAAATATGTTTTTTTTTTTTTTCAGAAAATTGGGAGTCAATCTACCTCAAGACCCATTTTTACCGTTCTTGGGCATATTTTGAAAGGACACTCCATCCTACCACAAGGACACTTGCTCAATTACCTTCACTGTGGCTTTATTCACAATATCCAGAAACTGGAAACAATCTAGATATGCCTTGACCAAAGAATGGATAAGGAAACTATATTATGGTGAAGAAACGTTTACACAACAGAGTATTACTCAGCTGTTAAATATGACAAAATAAAGTCTGCAGGCATTCGATGGAACTAAAAAAATTATCCTGAGTGAGGTAACCCAGATCCAGAAAGACAAATACTTATAAGTGGATATTAGTTGATTAAATGATGATTAATCTGCAATGCCCAGATCCAGAGAGGTTAAGTAAAGAGGACAGGTCTATAGGGAACCCATGATCTTCCTTGGGAAGGGGAAATAGGATAAATCTTGTGGGTCTGGTGGTTAATGGGAATGGGAAGAATAGGGTCAGGGTGAAGAGATGGCGGGAGAGTTCCAGGAGTGACATGTGGAATTGACAAGCTTTTTCATTTGTTTTGGAAATAGTGCAGTGGAAACATCTTTGAATCTTTAAGACTGATCCTAGTGAAGACTTCTTATAAGGGAGAATATAGAGTCTGAAATGGCCATATTTTAAAACCAGACAAGGCTTCCAGTTGTGGAATTGGGTTGTGTTTGCTTGTATTGTTGGTTGAGGGGGTCCTGTGGAGATCTTTGAACAACCCAGGATAATGCCTATATAGAATGAGGCTCTCTGAAAACTGAGATTGGGTCCCCATTGTCCAGGAAAATGCACCCACAGCTCATTGAACATGGAGAGGTTGAGCTGGAGCACACATGGAGCCTTTACTTCTATGTTCTTCCCTGTTTGGTGCAGGAAGGTACCCTTGAAGCTACAGAAAGAATGCAGCCACAAAACTCTTCCACCTCTCATCTTTCTTGTCTGCAAGATGTGTTTGTGCAATGGTGGCACAGAATTTGTGGGAGGGCCAACCAATGTTTGGTTTAACTTGAGACCCAGGCCAGGACATGGAGTCCATGTTCTACACTGCCTGGATGGCAGGAACTAGAGACTGGATAGCCCACAGACCTAGGGTAGGACCAAACACTCCTGGGAAAAAAAAATCTCCTGATGATATTATACTATACTGATAGACTGGTGCCTCGTCCATTTGCAATCAGAGAGGCTTCCTCCATCAGCAGATAGGAGTGGGTATATATATCTACAGCCAGATATTATGCTGAGAGAGAGAGAGAGAGAGAGAGAGAGAGAGAGAGAGAGAGAGAGAGAATCTAACTTGGTGGTCTCTAACAAATTCTTCCTTCTGAGCTCAAAAAATTCTACAGAAGAGAAAACAGAAAAATTCTAGGAACCAGAGCAGATAGAGGATCCCAAGAGAACAAGGCCTTCTGAATCAACTAACTAGGTTTCCCATTGGCTCAGAGAAACTGAAGCAAAGAGCATGGCACATGCATGGGTCTGCACTAGGTCCTCTGTGTATTTGCTATGGCAGTTAGCTTGGTGAATTTATGAGAATCCTAACAGTGGGAGCAGGTGTATCTCTGACGCTTTTCCCTGCTCTTTTCATTCTAATGAGTTTCTTGTGCAGCCTCAGTATGAGGGTTTTTGCCTTGTCTTAATGTATCTTGTTTTGTCTTGTTTGGATCATCTCTCTTGGAGGTCTTATCTTTTCTGAAGAGGAAACAAAGTGGAGTGGATCTGTGGAAGAGGGTTGGAGGAGAGGTTCTGGGAGGAGTTGAGAGAGAAAAAACTGTGATTGGGATGTGTTATACGAGAGAATAATGTTTTCAATAAAATAAAAGAGATGAAAATGTAGAATGAGGCCGGGCGGTGGTGGCACACACCTTTAATCCCAGCACTCGGGAGGCAGAGGCAGGCCGTCTCTGTGAGTTTGAGGCCAGCCTGGTCTACAGAGTGAGTTCCAGGAAAGGCACAAAGCTACACAGAGAAAGCCTGTCTCGTAAAACGGAAAAAGAAAAGAAAAGAAAATGTAGAATGAATATAACAAAATATATGCAGCAGAGAGAGACATGACCATTTGTAGTGAGGAAATGACCTTCCATCAGGGGAATCGTGACTGAATTTGTAACTTTAGCACTCCTCTCTCAAAGATTAGCAGGTACCACAGGAGCACCTTTTATTATACCACATGAAAAGGGAAATAGGAAATAATTGCATGCAGGGTCATCTCCTCTTCTAACAAATGCACAAATTATGTACTAGGATAAGCAGATGCTTCATAAGTTTCCAACATAGAACTTTGAATAATGTCCTGACATTGTTAAAACAACAAAAATGTGTTTATTCATATAAAACAGAATGTAAAGGAAAGGAAAGCATAAAATTTTTACAGTGAACAGACATAGCATTCTCATTCCTGATTTCAACTGCAGGAGTCATAGAACACAACAATTATGAAATTATGACAGAGGTTTTAAACAAAATATGTGTATCTTTTCAACAGATGCAACTAAAAGTCAGGGCAGATACACCACATTCCAACTGCAGGAATTGGGTATCCATGCTGATGGATGAAACTCTAGCAGGCCAATAAACACCATCTTACTGCAGTTTCTGTGAAGTAAACTCAAAGCTGTGTTTGGTCCTATGTTTCTGAGAGACATCACATGATTTGATGATTTGGGAATTGTCATATTAAGGGAATCTTCCTAGGAGCATGGTAGACAGTGTGGGTCATTTCAGCTTCTGCCTGGAATTGTTGACTCAAGAGTGATAAAAAAAACAAGACACAAACTATCCCATTAACCATTAGATATAGGTAGATAGCCATCAGTAAGACATGAAATAAATTTGGATTATATCCTAGGGGAGGGAGGGCAAAACAGATTGAGAACACACAGAATCATGTTCTATTTTTCAGTACCCCTAGAATACATCATCTCCCACGATCTACTAAAATTAATGAATGAAAGATGTACTTACTTCTTGTCTAGATTCCCAGTGAAATGATCATTCTTCACATATCCATGCTTTATGTAAATAGAAAATAAACAATCAAGCTCTTCATCTCCTTCCTGGTTTCTCTTGTCTTTTATTCTCCAAAAGCACTTGGGGTCAGTCAAACTGCAGAAAATGAGGGAAAGCTTCAGGACCAAAAAGACAAAGATCAAAGAGAGCATCTTTGTCATGTCTCCAAGATAGGAGCCGAGTAAAGTGCAGCATGAAGAGTCAGACAGAAACCCATGTATCAATTATGCATGGACACATCTAGGTGTCTCTTTTTATTACTGTAGTTACTAGTACAGAATGCATGTACTTCTCTCCATAATGTTTTCAGCCCAGTGTTCACATCTGGAGGATTCTTAAGCACTCTGTCCTGAGGCCCTGCATCTGAGTTCATAAGTCCAGGTGCCAAATAAGGGGTAATAATTTTGTTTATGATTATCTTTCTCTCCATATCCCTTATGGTTCCATCTGTTTCAATGGACATGAAGGCCCCAAACATGATTACTCATGGGCAAATTTGCTAAAAAGCCTAGTTTGTCAAACCAATTCTATAGTTACCATTTGAATTGTTGACTTGGATTATATCAGATATTTCAAATGAGTTTTGAGATGGAAGTGTAAGAAACAGTTATTCCTAGATAGAGCTTATTACAGACATATAGGCAATATGAACAATATTGTTCATGATTGGAAATAGTATGAGTACATATTTGCTGTCCTATATCAATAGAATATGCGCTGTATGATTCACACACATTTGAGTATCTGCTACTGCACACAATCCCATGGAGCAGCCTGTGTTAGAAGTTCAATCATCATTCTGAATCCAGAACTATTCATCACTACCTGAATATCAAGGCTAGAAAGAAAACTGCATATTAGAGTTCTATCACATACCAAGACCTCATTTCCCATAAATGTGTATTTTGTGATCAGCTCTTTCTACATCTACAGCATTGATTTCTTCCATTTTAATGAGTCCATTTGAATAGTATGTTAGCTCAGAGTTAACTATAATTTATGGATAACCTCTGCTAATTCCAATTTCCCAGTGAGAAATTGTGTGTCATTGCAGCATTACAGAATATATGTAGCCAAAAGATAAGGCATTGATAGTCTTAAATGAACTTATTTCTTACATAAATATGGGACATTTGAGAATGTTCCACTAATGCAAAGCAATTGCTTTTGCTTCTAGATGATGTACTCCAGAACACTGAATCTTGTGCTGCATAGGTTTTAATACATTAATGATAAACTCAGCGTCACTAATAATGTGAATAAATAGCACTAAAGAAAGGAAATTAAAACACTTATTTTTGATATGTTACCCCCAAATCAAGGCAGATTAGACTTCTATACTTTTTTGCCTGAGTCTTCTTTCTTTTGTTTTTGTCTGTTGTGCAAGTCTTAATCTGTTCTTGATTGAATGCTGTTTTGTAAATCAGTCTATTGGTCTGTCTGTCTGTCTCTCAATGCCTGTGTTTCTATAACTCTAACAATAGGCTTTGCTCTATCTTTTTTTGAACAGCTCAGAAAGCATCACATCAGGGAAGTAATGAAAGATTCTTTACAGAAATTGTAGAGTTTTTTCAAGACATTAAATCATTGACTTTAACTGATCCCAGTTGATCTAGGCAACAAACAAACCAATGATATGATTCAATACACATATGTGTCTTCTACACTTGTAGACATTAATTTTATAAGGTTTCTTTTGACCTATTTTTCTGATTCTTGAATTTCTAACCATAAAATGAATTACTTTTGGGTCAGGGGCCTGAAAGGGTACATAGCTTAAAATTAAAGTTATTCATAAACTTAGAATGCAAAAGCTGATTACATGGGAATTCCAAAGCATGTAAGGGGTGATGTCCCATTGTTTTTAAAAGGCAGGTTAAAGAAACAAGTTGAATATACAGGATATCAGTCTTTTTTCTTTCCTGTTTTTCTTATTTATTTATTTACATATTTATTTATTTATTTATTCTATGTGTCTTTAACATAATGTATCTTGATTCCATTCATTTCCCATCCCTTTGCATCTGTCCTCCTCCTTGCACAACTCCCTAATAAAACAAAGTTTAAGAGAAAAAAAGGAAAAAAAATAAAATCTTAAAAAAATCTCATCATTAAAGCTGCAATATGACTCAGAGAGTCCTGCTGTGAACCTCTTTGTCCAAGTATCTTTACTAGCAAGTGTTCATTGCAAAGAGTCATGGGTCTGGTTCAAGGACCCTTGTTTCTACTGTTTCTACTACCCTATCGATGCTGGGCCCTCATTAGGGCTTCTTCTGGATAGCCTGTTGTGATGGGTGATGTCTTTCTGTACGGTGTGAGTATGTGTTGCTCTGGTTGTTTGACACTTGAAACCATTTGGCCTATGGCAAGGCAGCTTAGGGGTAGGCAGGAAATCCAAACAGAGAGAGAGGAAGAAGACAGGGAGAGATTCCAGCACTGCTGAAGGAACAACATACCAGCAGACCAGTAAGCCAAGGCCAAGTGGCAACTTACAGATTAATACAAATGGGTTCATTTAAGATATAAGAGCTAGCTAGCAAGAAGTTTTAGCAATAGGACATCCAGTTCATAACTGATAAAAGCTTCTGTGTTATTATTTTATAAGTGGGCTGTGGGACTGTGTGTGAGAGACTTGTCCCAACTGTGGAGGCCTGGTGGGACCTGAGAAACTTCTGGCTACACTATTGCTGCCCTGTGTTATGGAGATCCTGCATCTTTGGGTCTGCAGGTCAGTTCCCTTCAAGTGTTCCAGCAGATCATAGATGAGGTGGATAATAGGGCAGTCTAATCATAACCTTGGGTCTAGGTCTGGGCCACTGTAGGGTAGTTCTGACAGGTATGAAATGGGGACAAGCCTCCAATGTTTACAATTTCTGGACTGTCTCACCCACATTTGCACTAACAGGGTTGATTCTCCCACTCTTATGACCACAGAGCCAACTCTCCCACCTTTCCCAGATATTAATGCGTGGAGGTGGGAGGAGGAGGGAAGCTTTCCTCCACCTATGCCACCACAAGACAGATGGGTAGTGGGGACAGATCTCTCATGTTAACAACTTTGGGGATGGCTCACCCATATCTGCATTAGAAGAGTTGGCTCTATTGTGCTTCCCTAGCAAGGAGTAGGGGCTGCTTTCCTGAGTGTTGCATCTGGTGTGGTCCAGGGGTAGTTCTCCCACTCTTATGATCACAGGGCCAGCTCTCCCATCTGCCTCAGGCATTGATGGGTAGGCAGGGACATCATTTCTCTGCCAATGCTACCACAAGACAGATGAGAAGTGGGTAGAGCTCTCCCATGCTCACAATTTCAGGGCTGGCTCACCCACACCTATGCTAACAGGGTTGGCTCTATAGTGCTGCCCTGGCAAGGTACAGGTCTGCTCTCCAGAGTGTTGAAGCTGGTTGGTGTCAAGGAGAGCTCTCCTACTCTTATGATCACAGGGTCAGCTCTCTCACCTACCACAGGCATTGACAGGGGAAAGTGTCTCATTCCCCCACCCCTGTCATGACAAGGTAGATGAGAAATGTGGAGAGATCTCCCATGCTCACAACTTTGGGGCTGGCTCACCCACACACCTGCAAAGCAAGATTAACTCTCCCACTCTTTTTTTAAAAAGGTTTATTTATTTGTTATGTATACAGTGTTCTGCCTGCATATATGCCTGCAGGCCAGAAGAGGGCACAAGATCTCGTTATAGATGTTTGTGAGCCATCATGTGGGTGCTGGGATTTGAACTCAGGACCTTTGGAAGAGCAGCCAATGCTCTTAACCTCTGAGCCATCTCTCCAGCCCAGCTCTCCCACTCTTATGACCACAGACCCAGCTTTCTTACTTGCCCCAGACATTAATGGAAGTGGGAGGAGAGGGCAACTCTCCCCCATCCATGCCACCACAAGATAGATGGGGGTGTAGCATGAATTCTAATTTGTCGTGATAATAAAAACCTGGAGTCAGATACTGGGGTAAATTCTGGATGATCAGAGAAGTAAAGGAGCAGCCAAAGTGATCTCTTACCTCCATGACTCCTCAGACTGAAAAGGGGCTGAGCTCATGTCTCTGCCAGCCTTATATTCCTGTCTCTGACCAGCCATAGCACTTCCTGTCTTCTGTCTATACAGACCTCCAGACAATCAATGGCTAGCTCCACCCTCTGATCTTCAGGTAAGCATTATTTGTTAGAGTCCAAACAAAATATCACCACATTCTATCTTTTTGTTTAAAATAAAAAAGGTTATAGCTAATATAAGAAAAACTATATACAATAAGTACAATAACTTTATACAATATATACAGGCAGTAATTACATCAACAATGTCTAGTCTACTAACAATCAACACACTCAGAAAAAATACTCCATTATCTATCCTAATTTGGTGAGTCCAAAAGGTTGTACATAATTTACTTTCTATTCTAACTTGCATTACCCAAACTATCTTTTTTTTAAATTTATTTTATTTTATTTTACAATATAATTCAACTTTACATATCAGCCATAGATTCCCCCGTTCTCCCTCCTCCCGTCCCGCCCCCTCCCCCCGACCCACCCCCCATTTCCATCTCCTCCAGGGCAAAGACTCCCCTGAGGATTGAGATCAACCTGGTGGACTCAGCCCAGGCAGGTCTAGTCCCCTCCTCCCAGGCTGAGCCAAGGGTGTCTACTAAGCCCCAGGATTCAAACAGCCAATTCATCTTTTAATGTCTCTCAACTCTATGCCCTTTATGTCTCTTTAGTGAGTTTCTTTTCTGAGTCTGGTAACAAGAAAAAGTATAAGTATAAGGTCTTCAACTCCTTCAGAGACCTGAGAAGGAAATAATATTACCTGAATAAGCAGGAAGTGCAAGCAAGCAACTCCAAAAAATGTGAGAAATGACAAAACAGTTGGTTTCCTGGACAGTCAAGTCACCCAAGGTTCCTTTGTAATGTTGGGGCATCCATCTTCAACCTACAAGCCTAGCATATCTGACACACTTTTCTGTGAAGGAGGATAATCTTAAGGGCTGTCCTACCTTGTCTTGGCAAAGTTTGGCATTTACTTTCATTTCTGTCCTGCTTTTTCAATTTAGAAAACATACTCTCAGCAGTTGGCACAAGGGCACTTTCTTGTCCAGTGGCTAACTTTTGCCACAAAGAAAGTAAAGTCTATGTGGAGTTTCTTCATTGCCCATCATCCTCTCTGAAGTAAGTTAGTGCCTCCAGGAGCAAATATGTCTCATAGTCATATAGAACACAGAATCTATATTATTAAAATGTCTTAACTTTTATATTCTGTAGATCTCTGAAGTGTTTGAAGACCACTTGTCTACCTAAAATATATCTGTTTGATCTCAAAAACATATCTAACATGACTACAAATTTAGTTGTAATGGGTGCCTAACTACTTACCTGCATCTCCGTATTATCCTACACAGTTTGTAATAATAATTTTCAAGGACTAGCAATTTGTATTACATTGTTCAATGAGCTGTATAGGTGCAATACCTGGAACAAGATTAGAAATGTATGTACAGTATGTTTTAACAAAAATAATTTCAACTTTGTATCAATATACAGAGATCAATATCAATGCAAAATATTTAAACTTATTAGTTGCTTTTTAAAAGTAGATTCATTAATCTACCCCTTTATCCTGATATTTCTATATCCCCTTTTATTTCTTTCTTTTTTTCAAAATAAGAACCCTGAATCTAATCTCCTTTGTTATGCTTTTTTTTAAAGCCATTACAAATAACAACTTGTAACCAACTATGCTAAACAATGACAAATATCCATAACCCATTGAAGAACCAAAAGCCACCTCATCTATTGGGAAAGTGAGCATCATGTTCTTAAAATTACTTCCTGCTGTCTGGGAGCAATGGTACCTTTAGGGGATCCTGAAAAGAAAAATTGGGTTAATAGTCAAGTCCTGGGAGAGGTAGCTGTCTCATTTGTTGTCCAGTTTCTGCATAATGGGAAAATGCAGGGCTTATCTCAAGTCCTGGCTAGAGTAGTCTGTGAGGCTGAACCAGCTCAGCTACCTACCTTGAAATTTTCCTGAGCAGTTTGTAGTCCAAAGTCAATCATTGGGTGGTATATGTCAGGTTAGTGGTATTATCATAGTCCTGGTGGAATCATTGTTGTGAGGCTCCATTCTCCTTTTGGAGGCTACAATTGTTGCTGTTAGGCATGGTCATGGTTCAATACAGAAAACTTAAACATTTTAACTATCATATGCAGCAGATCTCAAAGAGGGTAAATATCTTTTATACATATCCAGAGCACACAAACTTAATTTCTAGTTACCTGATCGAGTCTCAAACCCAAAATCATGTCTAGGAAGCTAGATGAAGTCTTTTTATAGAATTAGTTAGTAATCTTTTTTTTTTCTATCAAATCCATCTTTTTTTTGAATTTATTTTATTTTATTTTACAATATAATTCAACTTTACATATCAGCCATAGATTCCCCCGTTCTCCCTCCTGCCGCCCCGCCCCTCTCTCCCCGGCCCACCCCCCATTTCCATCTCCTCCAGGGCAAAGACTCCCCCGAGGGTTGAGATCAACCTGGATAGGATGGCCAAACACCCTAATTGTCGTGCTAGAAACCCCATCCAATGACTGAGGGAACTAGAAGCAGATATCCACGGTCAGGCCCCGGGTGGAGCTCCGGAAGTCCAATTGGTGAGAAGGAGGAGGGTTTATGTGAGCTACAGTTAGTAATCTTTATAACCATTAATATAACACCTTTAATCCCAGGCAAAGGCAGGCAGATCTCAGTGAGTTTGAGGCCAGCCTGGTCTACAAAGTGAGTTCTAGGACAACTAGGACTGTTACACAGAGAAAGTCTGTAAAAAAAAATGTCAAAAAGTTTAATATGTATGTATATCAATCTTATAAATTTTGAGATAATATTCTTACCTTCAGAAAAGTTTCAAAGAGTCAAAATAAAACCAAAGTATCATGAGATTAGTACCAATAGAATAGTACTAATTTTGGTTTTTCTTCTGTCTCATATCAGGTGGCTCTTCTGACATGAGATAGAGATTTTTGATTTTACTTTAACAAGCATGTTTGGGTTTAGAAAAGGAGAGAGCCATGTTCCAACTCTGTAGTTGCCTTTAATTTTCTGTTGAATCAGGCCTACAATAAGACCATTTGCATTATTTGTCTGAAGAGAAAAGCAGAAACCAACATCTGAAAAGATTTATGAAATTTTATCCTGATAGAGATGTGATATGTTAATAGGGCAATTTACTCTTTTTCATGTGACATTTTCCCAATGGTCTTTAGATTCCTTAGTTGGATGCCTTCATTCTCCTGAAAGACAAAAACAAAACTCTGCCCAAACCCTAACTTGGGGAGTTTCCTTTTTGGCAAGTTATAACTGATTAAATGAAAAGAATTTGTTAGTCTTATTAGTTAGTTTAGATTGAATGGTCATGCTGTTGATGAACTATCATCTCTTCTAATTAAGAGGTCTCTCTTGTTCAAATCAAACCTTTATCAATATTGATGGTATTCATAGCTTTCCTTTTCCTGAAGAAACAAAAGCAAAACCTCTTTCCCAATGTAACACATATCCTGGTTTCCATTTTGATGTTAGCACATCTTTAAAGTATACATTCTAATTTAATTCCATAACTTTTATACTATCCAATGTCTCTCCACTGCTGTCATTTCTTTCTCATTAGCACTTAGAAAATTCAAAGTTAATAAAGCATTATTCAATCTATTTCTGGTTGTCTTTATTAACCCTTTTTGTTTATTTAGCATATCCTTTAGAGTTTGATTTGATCTTTCTATAACTGCCTGCCCTGTAGGGATTATGTGGTACATACCTTTAATATGTTTTATATTGTAATAAGCCAAAAAATCTGTTTTATTTTACTGACACATATCCTGTGTCATAGTTTGCACAGGTGTACATATAATGGCCATAATTTCTAACAAATATGTAATTATAGAATCAGCCTTTTCAGAACTCAAAGCATTTGCCCATTTAAATTATGAATATTTATCTATGATAGTATACATATTTTAATTTTCAAATTTCTGCAAAATGAAACACATCCATCTGCAAGATTACATTTCTTTGAGTACCCTTTGGGTTACTTCCTGTAGGTAGTGGAGTATGATTGTATAAAGAACAAGAAGGACATTTCCTTATAATTTCCTTAGCTTGTTATGAAGAGACAAAATAAGCTTTTTTCAAACCTTGGCTACTGACATAGTATTTTTGTGAAACTCTGAGGCCTCAAGCATATTTCCTATCAATAGTTGATCAGTTTCATCATTACATTGTGCTAGAGGGCCTGGCAGACCTGTATGGGGGGCTGATGTTTGTTATATATAAGGTATGATTCCTATTCCTGATTATTTCTTGTAATTGCATAAATATATATAATATATACTGCTTTTGAGCATAACCTAAGGAATGCTCAATCCTACCACAGAGACACATGCTCAGCTATGTTAATAGCAGCATTATTTGTAATAGCCAGAACCTGGAAACAACTCATATGCCCCTCAACTGAAAAATGAATTAAGAATATGTGGTATATATACACAATGGAGTACTACTCAGCAGAGAAAAGCAATGACATCCTAAAATTAGGAGGCAAATGGATGGAACTTGAAAAATATCATCCTGAGTGAGGTAACCCAGACTCAGAAGGACAAACATGATATGGACCCACTCCTTACTAGATGCCAGATGTAAAGCAAAGTATAACCAGACAACAACCCACAACTTCAGAGGAGCTAACTAATAAGGAAGCCCAAAGAGGGACACATGGATCACCCTGGGAAGGGAAAATAGAAGAAGCATCCAGTCAGTTCTCTTTATAAATTAAATTCTGTTGCTTTTGGGAAACTTGTATCTTAGCACTCATATTAACCAACTGATCATGTTTATACCATAATATTGACATTACATAAAGCTCATCTAAATTGACTATCCTTTTATTTATTTTTTTCCATTTTCAGATGTCCAGTATATTATCATACAGAGACCTAACTCCTTCCATTGTAATCATATTTCCATTTTTTTTTTGGTTTTTCGAGACAGGGTTTCTCTGTGTAGCTTTGTACCTTTCCTGGAACTCGCTCTGTAGCCCAGGCTGGCCACGAACTCACAGAGATCCACCTGACTCTGCCTTTCAAGTGCTGGGATTAAAGGCATGTGCCACCACTGCTGGGCTTGTGTTTCCCATTTTTTATGTGGGAAAAACTTGATCTTTTATCTAATTCCTTCTTTTAAGAATTCCCAATAATCTCAACAAATCTTCCAAGAATGATAATTCAGATGATGGTGAAGTGTGAGGCTGAAGGCTGCTACATAGAACAGTGAAAGCCCAAGTGGGTGTCAAGGCAGCTACCTAGTGTTGAAGCAGCCTGAGGAGGAGGACCAGGGAAAACCCACCAACCACCGGGAGAGGGAACCTGCTGGATGAAAAATGCACACGGGTGATCATGGTGAAGAAACACATATGGCAGAAACTGCATAAATTCAGAACTGGCTGGTGGTGAGGGCTTAACTCTGCAGCATATTGAGCCCATGTGCCTGTGGACTTCATTGCAGAGAGATTACCAGAGAAATAATCCCACATTTGCTTAAAGGCTTAGTGAAAAAAGAGAGGAAAACCTAGCCATCAGGGTAGAGACTCTAGCCACATACAGCTCTGGCCTGTGCCAGTGGCTGCAAAGCCACAGGCAAATGGCTTTTTCATGAATTTGTGCCTCAAAGCTGGGTGTCAGATGTTGCATGAATTGTTATTGGTCTTAATATTAAAACCCAGAGTCAGATATTGGGGTAAATGCTGAAAGATCAGAGAAGTAAAGGAGTAGCCAAAGTCAATTCTTACCTCCACAACTCCTCTGACTGAAAAGGAGTTGATCAGGAGATCAGCCCACCTTATGTTCTTCTCTCTGCCCAGCCATATCACTTCATGTCTCCTATCTATACAGACATCCAGACCTCTATGGTTAACTAATGGCTATCTCCACCCTCTGATATTTAGGTAAGCTTTACTTTTTAGAGCACAAAGTAAATATTACCACAGATATGTACTGGGGACAGCTCTCCCATGCTCATAAATTTGAGGATGACTCACTCACACTGGCATTAATAGGGTTGATTTTATTCTGTTTCCCTGGTGAGGTATAAGACCTGCTCTCCTGAGTATTGCAGCTGGTGGGGGTCAGGGATATTTCTCCATCTCTTATGGCCTAGGGCCAGCTCTTCCACCTGTGCTGTGTGTTGCTGGATGGGGCAGCTCTCATGCACCCATGTCTCCACAAGACAGAGGTTAATTGGGGCAACTCTCTCATGCTCACTATTTCAGGGTTGGCTCACCCACAACTGTGTTCACAAGGTTTGACTCTATTGTGCTGTCCTGACCAGGTACAGGGCCTTGTCTACTGAGTGTTGCAGCTGGTGGAATTTGGGGAGGGGAAAGAGCAATATTGCACCACCAGAACTTAATTATACAACTGCAAAACCTGAACATTCCCATGTAGCTGAAACACAAGAAAAAAAAAAAACTTAAAAATCACTTTATGAAGATGATAGAGTCTCTTAAAGAAGAAATGAAAAATTCCCTAAAAGAATTCAAGAAAATGAAAACAAAAAATTGGAAGCAATCAAATCCCTTAAAGAAAACAAAGAATGACAAGATAATACACTCAAACAGGTTTCAGGTTCAAGACCTGAAAACTAAAATAGAAAGAATAAATAAAACACAGACTGTAGCTAGAGTTTTTCTGGTCCTGCCTGGCCCACGGTCAGGACAAATCTCTCTAACCCGCCAGTCCCGCAGCAGCTCAGACCCAACCAAGTAAACACACAGACTTATATTGCTTACAAACTGTATGGCCATGGCAGGCTTCTTGCTAACTGTTCTTATATCTTAAATTAATCCATTTCTATAAATCTATACCTTGCCACATGGCTCGTGGCTTACCGGCATCTTCACATACTGCTTGTCATGATGGCGGCTGGCAGTGACTCCCTCACTCAGCCTTCCACTTCCCAGAATTCTCCTCTCTCCTTGTCCCGCCTACTTCCTGCCTGGCCACTGGCCAATCAGTATTTTATTTATTGACCATCAGAGCAATTTGACATACAGACCATCCCACAGCAACAGACTGAACCAAAGAATGGATAAAGAAAATGTGGTATATGTACACAATGAAGTATTACTCAGCAAAAAAATTGACATCATGAAATTTGTAGGAAAATGGATAGAACTAGGAAAAGTCATCCTTAGTGATGTAACTTAGACTCAGAAAGACAAACATGGTATGTACTCACTCACAAGTGGATATTAGATGTAAAGCAAAGGATATCCAGACTATAATCCTCAGCCCCAGAGAAGCTAAGTAACAATGAGGACCTTAAGAGGGATGCATGGATCTTCCTGGGAAGAGAAAGCTAATAAAATATCCTGGGTAACCTGGGGGCAGAGGGGAGTAGGGGGGAGGGAATGGGATAAGGGGAACATAAGGGATCAGGATGATCATGTCGGAGGTGAGACAGAGTAGAAGAGAAATAAAAGAGATATCTTGATAAAGTGGGCCATTAAGGGGTTAGGGAGAAACCTAGTGTCAGTGAAACTCCCAGGAAACCACACGGATGACTCCAGCTAAGACTCCTAACAATAGTAGAGTGGGTTCCTGAACTGGCCTTCCCCTGAATTCAGATTGGTCACTACCCTAATTATCATCATAGAACCTTCATCTAGTAACTGATAGAAGCAGATATAGAGATCTACAGCCAAGCACTAGGTTGAGCTCTATGAGTCCATTTGAAAAGAGTGTGGAGGGATTATATGAGCAAGGGAACATCAAGATCATGACAGGAAAACACACAGAGACAGCTGACCTGAGCTTGTGGGAGCTCATGGACTCTAGACAGACAGCTAGGGAGCTGGCATGGGACTGACTTAGGCCCTCTGCATCTGGGTGACATTTGTGTAGCTTGGTCCCTAGCAGTGGGACCAGGACCTGTACCTGATGCATGACCTGGCTCTTTGCAACCTATTCTTTATGGTAGGATTCCTTGTTCAGCATTGATGCAGGGGGGAGGAGCTTGGTCCTGCCTCAACTTGATATGACATGCTTTTTGGATTCTCAAGGGAGACCTTACCCCATCTGAATGGAGAGGGAGGAAGAGTGGATGAGTGGGTAGAATGGAGGTGGGAGGAGGTATGGGAGGAGAAGAGGGAGGCAAAACTGTGGTTGGTACATAAAATAAAATTAAAAATTATTTTAGTGCCAAAAAATAAAGGAATCACAATCCTTAAGAAAAAAATGTAGGATGTTATGCAATTAGTTGTTAATTATCATACATTATCTCATTTATGTGGACATTTTCTTATTGATGTTGCAGAAGTCAGAAATTATTTAAAAATATTAAAATATATTTTTATTTTAAAAAAGAATTTGTTAGAGTTAACATTTTCTTTGACTGATGAATTTATTTTTTCTATCATATCTTCAGTGCCTGATAGTCTTTCTCCCCTCTCTTGTATTCTGTTGGTTATGCTTGCATCTGTAGTTCCTGTTCATTTACCCAGATTTTCCTCAGTTTGTGTTTTCTTTATTGCCTCTATTTCAATTTTCAAGTCTTGAACTGTTTCCTTCTCCTGTTTGATTGTTTTTTCTTGGCATTTATAGCTTTCTTTAAGAGATTTATTGATTTTTTCTTTTTTTGTCTTTTGAGACAGGGTTTCTCTGTGGAGTTTTGGAGCTTGTCCTGGATCTCACTCTGTAGACCAGGATGGCCTCAAATTCACAGAGATCTGCCTGTCTCTGCCTACTGAGTGCTGGGATTAAAGGCGTGCACCCCCAATTGGAGGTGAATCTTTGTCTAGGTGGGGCCCAGGGGCACAACCCTGCACCCCATATACCACCACCCATTGCAGTCCCAGTTTCAGGCAAGTTGGCAGGCAGACCTCCTGCAGACAGGTCAGACTACCACCATCCCACATCAGACCCTGTACTCAAAGTCCCATCTCCCCCAAATCCCACTCACCCTCTGCAACTGTTCCCTGAGAAAGAGTCCACCAGCACCTGATTGGACTAAGAGGTGAGTCTTTATCCTCATACCCGAACACCCCAGCCAAAAGGCTTCGGACCCATGGGCACAACCCTGTGCCCCTACACCACCACCCATTGCGGTCCCAGTTTCAGTCCAGTCGGCAGGCAGACCTACTGCAGACAGGTCAGACTACCAGCATCCCCCACCAGACCCTGTAACCCACAAGCCTTACCCCTCCCAACCCACCCATGTGCCAAGATTGCAGCTACTCCCTAAGACAGAGACTGTGAGCGCCAGTTGGACTAAGAGCTCCTCCCTGAGACAAAGAGTTCATCAGCATCGACTAGACCAAGAGCTTCCACTGGACCAACAATATCGATCAGACCAAGAGAGGCTCCCTCAGACACAGACACCACTTGCATCAAGTGGAGAAAGAGATGGGTAGATGCCAGTGCAAAAATACAGTCAACAACATAAAAACCAATATGGCTCCATCAGAACCTACAACAGCAAGACCTGAACATCCCAACACAGAAGAAACAGAAGAAATTGACCTTAAAATTGACCTTAAGAAGATGATAGAGATCTTTAAATAGGAAATGAAAAATTCCCTTAAAGAATTCGAGGAAAAGTCAAACAAAAAATGGGAAGAAATCAGTAAGTCCCTTGAAAGCCAGGAGAAGGCAGTTAAACGAGTGAGGGAAACAGTTCAAGATTTGAAAACTAAAATTGAGACAATAAAGAAAACACAAACTGAGGGAATGCTGGAAGTGGAAAATCTGAGTAAACAAACAGGAACTACAGATGCAAGCATAACCAACAGAATGCAAGAGATGGAAGAGCGGATCTCTGGTGTTGAAGATCTGATAGAGGAAATAGAACCATCAGTCAAAGAAAACACTAAAGCCAACAAAGTTATGACCCAAAATGTACAGGAAGTTTGGAACACCATGAAAAGACCAAACCTAAGAATAATAGGGATAGAAGAAGGAGAAGAATATCAACTCAAAGCCACAGAAAATTTATTCAACAAAATCATAGAAGAAAACTTTCCCAAACTAAAGAAGGAAATGCCTATAAAGATACAAGAAGGTTACAGAACACCAAATAGACTGAATCCAGAAAAGGTCCCCTCAGCACACAACAATCAAACCATTAAACATACAGAATAAAGAAAAACTATTAAGAGCTGCAAAGGAAAAAAGGCCAAGTAACATATAAAGGTAGACCTGTAAGAATAACACCTTATTTCTCTGCAGGCAGGAGCAGGGAGAAGGGACATGTTTGTTATCCTTCTCCAACTCCTTATAAGAGGTCAGGTACCACAACAGGAAGCACCACCTCCTTTGGGCTACATATCCCAAGTTCATGGATAGAGCAAATACCACTACAGAAGAGTTGGTGAGGTGAGAAGTGGTTGAGGCTTGTTTACTCTGATCTTTCAGCATTTACCCAAAATTCTCTGGGGTTTTATTATACCATTTAGGATTCATGCAACACTGAGTTTTATGTTTTATTTTTGATTTGACATTTACTTTGATTGTGTGATCCAGTTCTTCACTACCTTAAATTTAAGACCTGGTATTTTCTCTTCCACTCAATGTAATATGTTGATTAGGCTTTTCTGTGATTTTTTTGAATTTCTTAATTTTTCATTTTAAGTTTTATTTCACTTTGGCCTTTTTCTCCAGATATTCCATATCTTTATTAAATTCTTTTAAAAATTCTTTTCATTACTTTATTCAATTGTTTTTATTTTCATGGTCTTCATCTTTTCACTTATTCATATTCTTTATGAGTTGTTTGATCATGCTTACTATTGTTATTGTGAAATCATTTTCTTTTAAGTTTTATAATCACCTTTCTAGTAGGTATTACTGTTAGTATAATGTTTCTGTGGATACTTACTGTTTTGGTTGTTCTCATTTATGTTTTCATGATGGGACCTAGGAAACTGGAGTTAGTAGTAAATTCTTTTTTGGGTGTCTAAAACCTGAATCTGTTGTGTTGAATTGGTATTTGAAGCTCTGTTTCATGTTACTTCAAGTTAAAAAGTGGCTTATGATCTAAGGAAGTTTCATAAGGATGCCTTGTTAAGTTCAAGCCTAGTGAGGTTTCTAAGTCTATATACAGACATTAGGTAAATTTAGCATTTTTTCCTCAAGTAAAGCTATTGCTGGAACTGTTGGTGTAAGTGTGGAATCAGATCTGATGAAGAGGGCCAGGATATGGGGGAAGTCCACAAATGTGGGCTACATGGTTTTCTGGCAAATTTGAGTATGGGTAGATATGCATGTATGAGTCTAGTGTCTTTCCATGACAAGTAGTTCTGTAGTTGAGAAGATGAAAGTGTTTGCCTTCATAACCTTGGTGTCCACCTAAAGAAGTGAGTGGAAAATAGATGATTTGGCAGGACTGGTAGAGTTGAATTGGTTGGAGCCTTGGATCCCTGGTTAGTATAAGTGAATGTCACTCCAGCAGATGTGAGTGTGGTTAGTTGTATGCATTGTGGCTCCCTCTTTTTATGGATATTTCCCTGGCCCAACATATAAAGGCAAGAACACATGGTAGACTGAGTAGTCACTGTGAAAAGATAAGCACAGAGGCTATTTAGCATTTGTACATAGTGGCATTGTATAAACAAATACATTTCAACATATAATGAAACATTTCTTGTGGAAACTATATGAAGGAAATAGTTTTGCATAGCTAAACTATTGTAGCATGAAATTTAAGTTGTCATTTACTATGCTTTGGTTATGTGACCCAGTTATACAACCCCAGGAACAAGATTGCCAGGGTAATAGAAATATAATTGACAAGGAGAGAGAACATTGTGAAAATGAAATCCAGAGTGAGTGGTGCAACATGTGAAACCCTTAAATTATGTTTTATCTCTTTATGTTATCACCATTTCCACATGGTTAAACTAATAACTAAGTTTTTAAATAGTTAAACATCTGGATAGAAATGACAAACAACCATAGCAACTGAATTCCATATCAACGTTCTGATTTAATGCAACAAGAAAAAAAACTTCATTTCTTCCATTTTATAGATTGTGGCTGTAGAAAAAAAGGAGCTTGTGCTTTTATGGAAAGGAATACACAAGTGAAAAGTCAGAAAAGGTATCTGGAATAGTTACCTATGCATATTTTTCTGTTGCAATACATGTAAAACAGTCATTTTTGTCAGAATAAATAAAACTTGACTGACTGATGAAGCTCAGAAGTGTTTTGCACATGCATTACCTCAAGTGTGGCAGTGTCCTGATATTGTTCCCTTTGGGAGAGGGGGTGAGTAAGTGCAGAGTCAATGACACAGACTCTGGGAGAATGTTGAAACAACAAGCTCAGTTTATTCAGGAAGAGGCCAACCTTATATTTCCTCTACCCAACCCTGGGGGAAGGTCTGATGGATATGCATCTGCTGGTGTGGCATGGCTGCCTCAGATTGGTCCAGTTTATCTCAGATTATGTATCAGCTGCTGTTACTAAGGCCCTTAGGCAGACCCAGGTTGACTCTCAGGAAGTATCTTATTACTGGTTTGGGCCAGCTGGCCCTGAAGACTGTAAGGGCTGAGTCATCACACACTCAAGTAAGGCTTTATATTACATTAATCATTAATTCTTTATCATTGTGTAAGAAACTTGTGACTATATCCATTCTGTGCATCTGTGTGTATATCATTGCGTGTGCACATTCATTATGAGATTATATATTAATATCTAGTGTTTCCTTCAGTGATTCTACAGGTTATATTTATAGAGATGGTCTCACACAGAGTCTGTAGGTCATTGATTTGGCTAGAGTAGCTAGTCTTTGAGTTTAGGGAAACCTCCTGTCTATGTCTCCCCAGTATTGGGGTAACTAATATTTGCCAATATTCTTGGCTAGCAGGTGTTGAAACAACATCCTCAAGCTTGTAAAGGAAATACTTACTATGTCATTTCCCATGTCCCAATGGTCTCAATTCTTGTGCAAGCATTTAGTTGTTAAAAACAGTTTTTAATTAGTTACTCCAAAAGGGAGAGACTTTCCATCTGAAACATGACAGAAAGGTCATGTCCACTTATGACTCAACCTTCCATTTACCCAGCCAATAAACAAACATTTCTGCATGTATTCCAAACATGCATGGGTCAGAGTGTTATGAATGTTGGGTGATAAGAATAGACTATGTTGAGGAGACACATTTCCTTTTCATGCAAGCATAGGAATTGCTTCATTCTTGAATTTTGTGTGCCACAAATATAAACCCCATGGATGGTGAGATGTTTTGGATCTGAAATATTTTCCCAGAAGCATGGTGTCTCATACAGCAGAGTTCAGAGGTGGATGGCACATGACTAGATCATGAAAGGTCTGGTCTCATCAAAGCATTAATCCAGTGAAAGACCCAGAAATGAATACACTGTTTAAAAGTGCTGGGAACTGTAGGAGGCACAACTTAGAGGAAGTGGGACACAGTGGAGTATACCCTGGAAACTTTACCTTGTCCCTGGCTTCTCCTCTCTTACTCTCTCCTCTCACTCCCTGTCCTTTTTCTCATTCTTCTCATTCTGAGAAGCCCAGTGCTTCTCAGATCCAAAACACATTAACTCTATATGTGGCCACAGTTTTATCATGAACAGATATGCTCAGGTATTATAAAGTTAGATCATGGCTTGTAATCAGGGTACCTCGGAGCAAGTGGACTTCTCTGAGTGGTAACCTAATAGAATAAACATTAACAAATGTTGGCTTTAAAATATTTGAGCATTTAGGCCACTAGTGCATAGAGTTTCATACATTAGATAGAATTGAGTCACCTGAAGGTTGAAACTAACTGCCTCATGTTATCTTATACAATTAGTAAATGCAAAAATGGGCATAATTTCCAAGAAATTTCACTCATTGTGGCAGAGAAGATGGCTCATCCATTCAAGTGACTTCTATAAAAGCTTGGTAAGTGAGTTTAACTCTCTAGAATACATGTTAAGGTACAGTACAAAGAGAAATTTCTTTATGTTTCAGATGGCTATTAACACAGTGACCCCTAATCTGTATGGAGATTTCAGACTTATTGGTCTTGGACAGGCCAGCTATATCATATCTCCTCCTCCCTAAGCTCAGAGATCATTATGGGACACACTGAGGGAGGGGGAGTTGTGAGAGCCAGATTTAGTGGATGACTACAACAAAGCTAATTGAATGGATTTGGATCAAGATTGAAATTAAGTTTGACTTTTACAGGTTAGGAAGGTCTCTTATTGGAAGGAATGCTTAGTTGGGTCACTTCAGTTGTTAGTTTGGTGGTACCTGATCTATCCTGGAATTTGTGAAAGGGGACACTCTGCCACCATAAAGGAACAACCTTTGCCTCATGGTTGTAGCTCTGTAATTGGAACAATGATGGTTCTCGTTCTCTCCATTTCTTCTGATTTAACCCAGGATACTTCTCAAATATATAAATTGATATATTTGAACCTGATAGACTCTCAAAAGAAGAAACCTGTCTTCTGTTGTAATAGTATTTGGCCCACATTATTTCTATAAAACCATAAAACAGACCACAGCTTGCACATTGAACTATGACACTTTCCTACAACTAGATTATCTCATAGTATAGGAAAGGATCAAACGTTCCTTCATTGATAGGCTTTCATTATCTTATTGTAAGGAAAGCCTTGACATTGAATGTAAGGAAGACGTTATACATTCCTTACCAGATTCTTTTACACCAGGCTATTGTCCTTTAATTCAACCCTAGATGACATTCTTAAAGATCTTGCCTTTGAATGAATTCAAGCCTCACTCAATGCTTGACTTTTGTGTTGCTAGATGCTTCTCTGCATTGCAACTTGCCACTTTATTCAATATCCCCTCACTCTGTCTGACTAACTCTCACCCATGAACTTCCCTTATACTACTCATATACTCTATGCAAATGTTCAGTTTCCATTTTAAAGCCCCTTTGCAACTTCATGGGTGGAACTTAGGGAATAATTAAAGTTTACTCTCTTTCCTTCACAGAGAACCTTGCCATGTATAAAGTGGCTAATAGAGACTTTGGCTCCATTAAGTTAGATGATCTGTTCTTTAAGTCAGACCTGTCACAGACACTGACAAAATTATAGAAATGCAATCAAAATCCTTCCATCTCCCTTGGAATTAAATCTGGCAAGATATATCTTTCCCATAGTATCCATCAGCTGTACACATTTGCACAGGTTTTATATTTGGAGCCAGTCTGCCTCTGGGCTGAGAAATCCCACACCCATAACTGCCATTTGCTCTCAAGATCAGTTGTAGATCCTGAGAGGGAACCTTGCTGCTTATATTGGGATATGACAAAGAAAAGGATGGAGGAATACTTACTAGATCTATTTGATGATATTCTAGAAGGAAAGAGCAACTGTGTCATCAGAGACATTGAGTAGAATAACTTATGGGAAATAACAGAGCAATCATGCTGTCCTCCAATCTCAACAAACAAAAAGCATGTCCAAGTGTACCATTCTGGATCCAGATGGTCAGGAAGATCAAGGTATCCTGGATGTCCAGTTTACTGGCCCAGTCTTTTCTGACATTAGACAGGGCTTTCAGACAGTTAGCTAGGGATGCCAGACTCCTTTTCCACATTATTAGTTACAATGCTCAAGGTCTTTAATAAAACAAGAGATATTGGGAGTCAAGAGGAAAACTCTGGAGGATAAACTGAGTACACAGAATGTTCCCATCAAGTTATAGCAATTGTGTATTCCCTGCAGAGCTCATGAAATCCTAGATCTCTATGTAGAAGATATCTGGTTTACTCAAAGATAAACTAATACATTCTCAAAATGAGTAATGCTTTCCTATTATCAATGAGTTTAGCCAATGTATAAGATCTTCTGGAGACAGGTATAGTGTTAAAAATGAGAATCTAATGGAAGTAAGAATGTCTCAGTTTCCTTTGGAAATGGGATAAACTGATACAAGAAAATTATACTCAGTTCAAATGTGGAAGAGGAGAATTATATCTGACTCTATTCCCAGAATATGGAAAGACAAAGAAGGGACAAAGTTCTTCCTGTGAAGATTAATTGAACACTAGAAAATTCAGACTCCAATATTCTTTATGTTTATGGCTGAGACTTGAGTAACTATATCCATGAGAGGAATAAAGTTTACATTTCTTACTAACATGAGAACCATTTTCACTTTGTGAACTACCTGTCCTGGTTTTAAGTTCTGGTCTGTGATGCACACCCTTCAAGTAATTATGGAGGATCTCAAAAAACTCATACTTTGCCCATTCTTAAACTCTATAGTAGATACTTATCTTTTTGTCCAGTTCTTTCTGGTTCTACCATGTTACTGATTCTATTCCTTGGTAGGACTTTTAGAAAGTGAGATGTGATTAAATATACTACCTGTATATAAGATATACAACTTATCCCACATCTATCACAAACATCCTCCCCTCCAGTTTTTATGCTGTTTTTCATAACTCACTATGTGCATTTAATGGTGCTAGTATGTGCATTGGTGTGGGACCATTTAGGGGATCATTGACATACTACCAGGTTTCAAATTAAATATGAATGCAATTTCTCATCACAAATCATCTTCATTTGTATCATCTGAAGTTGTAGCATACACATACAACTGTAGCCCCATATCAAAATAAGAGGTACATTCATTTAACAAACATCCATATATGTTTCTCTCATAATTATTTATTATGGAACACAACTATAACATAGTTTATACTGGAAAAGTGACATTATAAATTAATTCATAAAATCCAGAACCATTTCCCAGCTATTACGCTCTTTAACTAAAAACATAAAAATGATGGAAACCAGCATTATAGGTATAGAAATGACTGATAGCAAAATTTGATCCATGAGAACTGAGATCTAGATCAAGTTTTAGAAATCTAACATGTAGCTTTTTTTCATTTGTTAGTGGAAATAAATTATATATTTTGAACTAAATTTTGATGATTAAAAAGTGTCAGTATTGTCTTGTGGACAAGTTTAGTTTAGCAGACATGTCAGGAAAATTTAATGAACATTTTCAGTTTTAAAATGCACATTCTGGAACTTCTGAAAAGAATTTCTCTCAGGTCTTAACAAAATAATGAAACATTTTGGAGTAAAGATGCAAAGAAGCAGCCCTGCACTTGAGGCCAAGATACAGAAGACTTCCACGGCCACCATCTCCTTGCCCTTGGTGCTGTGGTAGACAGGAAAGAAGGTGACCCAGACCTGTCTACAGTGACTACAGAACACCAGCATGCTGAATGTCAGGTACTTGGGTTCATTGAAAGTGTCAGGCAGATTCCTGGCCAAGAAAGCTACAGTGAAACTCCCCATGGCAATGGAACCCAAGTATCCCAGGACACAATAGAAGGCAATAAATGAACCTTTGTTACAGATAATCAAAATATGGCTTTTTTTCAATATGTACATTGGCATCAACAAATGGAGGATAAGTGCCTAGCCAGATCCCACAGATAATCAGTTGAATCATGGTGCAAACTGGAATGATGAAGTTAGGTGCCCCTGACACAAGCAGCCACCTCAACCTTCTACTTTGTTTAGTAACCTTGAAGGCCAGTACTACTGTAACTGTCTTGGCCAAGACAGTAGAAACAGCCACAGTGAACACCACAGCAAATATGGTCTGCTGCATGATGCATGTGGTCATAACAGAATGGCCAATGAAGAGTGAGGAACAGAGAAAGCAAAAGATGAGGGAGATGAGTAGAACATAGCTGAGAGCTCAGTTATTGGCCTTGACAGTGGGTGTGTCTTGGTGCTTCAAAAAGACACCAAGTATTAAAAACTGTGAGAGCAAAGAAGAACAGAGCCAAGCAGGCCGGAGACATTCCCAAGGGGTCTTCATAACCCAGGAATGCCATAACTTTTTTTGTGGCAGTGCGTTCTTCCAGGGTTGGCATACTGATCATCTGGACACTTCACACACTGATCCATGTCTATTACAGGAAGCAAAGTATAATTAGGTTTAATATTTCTCAATTATTCACAAGAAACATAATATTAGTGCATCAGAAATTCTTTGTCAAATTGGTCTCGTCTTTTCTGGTAGAGGGAAAGTTAAATTTGGTTGTTTTTTAAGAATTAATAGCAACTTCAAAATCCATTTTCTTTATGCACAATTATGTGAATTTGTTGTTTATATTTGTCTTGCATAGTCATGATGTTTTAGTAGCTTGCCAGAAAATATTAGACTGTGACAGAATATTTATGTTTCTGCAATAAAACATACTAGTGAGAGGAATTCATGGCAGTACATATTTATACTTAACAGATCTGTAAATTCTGAAATGCACAAACATAAAACCGACTTCTTCCCAGTATATTTTCTCCTTTCCCTCAGCCACAAGGCTGAAACCACACATTAATGTCCTCATGTAGCTTCTTGGGTATGCAAAAACTGCAAACCCCACATATTTCATAGAAGACGGCATAAATAGTGTCAAGAAAAGCACAGAGTGCATGAATCATATACCACCTAACATCTCTACTTACTGAAAGTATTACCTTTACTATTAGGTTTCAGGGTATGAATTTTAGTAAGAAACTGTACCTACTAGTTTTACTAATTTTTTATTTTATTTGATTATCAATGCTTCCAAGGAAAATGTTTACAAACCATTTCAACATGCAAATACTTAATTATGTTCATAAAAATTGGTCTATTTGATAAAGAAATAAAACACAGTAATGTAAAAAGAGTTACATATCACAACTAAGATTCAAAATTAGTTACAGAGTCTTCCTTAAAATATAAAGCCAAGATGATTTCTTCAACTAAAAAAAAAAAAGCATGATATCCAAGACTCCATTCAGCTCTAAAGATCAGGTATCCATGTACTTCTAACTCACTCCTAGAGGGTGGTGAACTTTTGTACATTAAAGTAGAATAAGGTAGACAAGATCAATTATTGCATACTGACTTTGATTTATTTACTGCTTTACTTAAAGCAATGCTTGTACTTATTTCCAAGTATCACTATATACCTGGAACAGAACAACCTGGAGAAATAGATGAAGCAATGAGTCCTTGTCCTTAACAACCTATTGACCAGGCTGTGCGGCAGTGGCACACACCTTTAATCTCAGCACTCGGGAGGCAGAGCCAGATGAATCTCTGTGAGTTCGAGGCCAGCCTCGTCTACAGAACGAGATCCAGGATAGGCACCAAAACTACACAGAGAAACACTGACTTGAAAAACAAAACAAAAAATAAAACCAAAAAATAAAAAAGAAAACCCTATTGACTGCCACATAAGCTTCTGTAAAATCTTGCTTGCTTGCCCACCCCACCTTGTTGTTTTAGACTATAAAATGTGAAGTAAACTGGGCTGGAGATCAATGCCTTTCAGGAGCTATCCTGGCTTCTGTCCACCACTGACATAGGTGTAGTGGGTAGCTGTTCCAGCTTGGACCTGGAAGTACTACCCCCATGGAGGCTTCTATAACTGTCATGCCTAGAAGGCAGAGCTGAGAGAGGAGCCCTGAAGACCTGAGATCCAGATCAGCTGGCTCTCTTGGTTCCTGGATCCTGGACGCTGGAGGTACACTGAACAGAGTTCTCCACAGAACACCCTGGACTGTGCTTCACCTTCCTATGGGTTGTGCATGTCCAGTCGATCAAGAAGTCCAGACAAGAACAGTTTCTTGCCCAAATGGCTATTTTTGCCAAGAAGAAGATAAACTCCATATAGAGTATCTTTGATGCCCATCCTCCTCTCTGAAGTAAATTGGTGCTGCCAGGAGCAGACATATCTCACTGTCCAGAAAGTCTAAATTTTTAAAAATATTTTAAATGCCATATTCTGTAGGTCTTTGAAATGTTTGAAGATTACTTATCTATCTGAAATATATCTATGTATACCTAGAAAACTTAACTAACATGGCTATAAGGTTGACTATCATAGAAGACTATTAATCTATATTTTTTAATTATCAATTACAATTTAAATGAGTTACATAAACATAATACCTCCAACGAGAATAGAAACATATATATATACATATATATACATAGTATAACAAAATCAACTCTAAATTTGTATCAATAAACTAAAATCCATAGCAATGTAAAACATTTCTAAACAAGTTGTTACTCTTTAAAAGTAGGTTTATTAATCTACCCTTTCATCCTATCATATCTAAACTATCCCCTTTTCTTCTTTAGAAAGAGATTGCATTTATAATCAACCTGGTTTAAATAAAAATATTGGTTTTTCTCTGTCCCACACTAGAGGGCTCTTCTGATATGGGACACAAGAATCTCTCAACCTTTTCTTTTAGGAATATGCTTGGGTTTAGAGAAGGAGGCCCAGAGACATGTCATTAGGAACCATGTGTTACAGACGTGGATATTGTTCTCGACTGCTCAGAAGAGGATGAAATGGCCCATAGTAAAGCTGAAGGCCATAGTACATGAGCGCTTACTTGAAAAAGATGGAATGTATAATGTTCAGTCTAAATTAAGTGTGCTAAACAAAACCTGTGTCAGGAAGTATGAACTTTTCAACTCATTATTAAAATCATGTTTAATAACTCGTGAACATCTTAATAAGTACAAATAAACTATTTCTGCTAGGAATACACTTAAGATTCTTGCTGTTCTTCAGGTCTATTTGTGTTGAAGTAGTGGTATAGTCCTTTAAAGAAGTGGTTCTCAAATTTCTGAATGCTGCAATCCTTTAATCCAGTTCCTCATGTTGTGGTGACCCCTAATCATAAGATTATTTTTGTTACTACTTCAAACTCTAATTTTGCTACTGTTATTAATTGTGATATAAATATCTGTGTTTTCCAACGGTTTGGTACTCCTTGTGAAAGAGTTGCTCACCTATAAAAGGGTCACAACCCACAGGTTGTGAACCACTGATAGATTGCTTGCATATTTTGAATTATATGCATCAACATAGACATTAAGCCATTTCCTTTCTTTCAATTTGCCTTGCTATCAGAAAATCAGAATTAAGGTAGCCAATGTTTCATTAAAAGCAACTCACCCAAACTTACATCTGATCTCTTAGAAATGTAAAGGAGTGGTCTAAGTATGGAGGATGATAAAGACATTGGCTTTGGAAGTACGACTAAGTAACTTCTCTGATTTATACAGTAGTATTTAGGAAGAAACTCATCTCTTTCTGCAAAAAAAGTCTTGTTTATTCTCCAACTATCCAGTAGGATATATTTGACTTTTACTATCAGGGAAATTTTGTGTAAAATATGTGGCTTCTTGTTAATTGCTTCAAAGGAAAAATAAAGAGACAACATCAAGTGGATAGATATTCTTAGTTGTTAATCTGAAGAGAAAGCACAGATATCAATAGAGATTAATCCACAAACATGATAATATTAAATCACGTTAGTATTGTTAATGTAATGAGTCATTGTTTTCTTGACCCTTTGCTATGCTGACATAAGTTCTGTAACTGTGGTGTATGAGAATGTGAGATCTGGGGAAGTATATAAAGATTTTGAAATGCTTTTGGGGTGAATTTCACTCAAATGTGGTACTATGATTTTGAATTTTTATACAGTTTTATCCAGTTTGTGAAAATGGTCAGAAGCAGTTCATAGAAGGTACTGAACCTGCTCATGCTTTCTTTTTAATCTTTGAATTCTCATATTTAATATACATGGAAAATAAATGGGTATTATCTGCTACCTAGAATGTGATTTTTTTTTTACACAGAAGCATCACTTGGCAAGGATATTACTTAGTTATATGTACAAGGAATAGAGAGCCAATTCTCTCACTTTGTGTCACCAGCTCTGAGAAATATTTTGGATTTATAGGTAATGCAAATAAGAAAAATATCCTCAATCTCTCTCTCCACTTTATGCACAATTTTCCTTTTCCATTTGATACTGTTTAATCTTTGGTGATATGCTATTGATTATTGGTGAAATTATTAAGGCAACTCCATGTAGTTAAAAGGGAGGTTTATTTTGTGGGGTAACTCACAAATGAAGGAATAGGTAACAGGGTATGGGAAAGGTGTCGCAGTCTGGCAGTGTTCTCTCGAGAACTCTGCTTGGTTTACCTCCAGCATCCAGGGTCCAGGAACCAAGAGAGCCAGCACATCTGGATCTCGGGTCTTCAGGGTCCTCTCTCAGCCCCGCCTTGTAGGCGTGACAGTTACTGAAGCCTCAATGGGGGTTGGAACTTCCAGATCAAAGCTGGAATGGCTACCCACTACAATTGATTATGACAACGACTGTTTCTTATGAGGAGTGAGGGCTGTTCACATGTGCCCTTAGATTGCTAATAATGCAGTTTATTTATATTCACTGAAGTGAATATCATAGTCATGGCCTTCAGTTCCTCTGACTTTCTTCTGGTTAGTCTAGAATTATAGATTTCTTCTATAATTGTTTCTTCTCTAAAGGTTCATCTATTTAGGTCTATTTGGTGAACCTTTACTTATCAGTCCCTGGGTTTTCATTTTAATCTATGGAAAAGCTGGAGTTTAGTTGAAGATTATGTTCTCCTTAATATACCACATTGTCTTCTGCTCCAAAGCACTTTTAATCTCCATATAGATCATTTGATATATTTTTCTCAATTTGGCAATCATATTTAAGAATAATCTGTATCATTTTTACTGTTTTTTATTGAGTCTTTCAGTTTTTGCTTCCCCTCTTGTGTATGCTATTGCTTTATGGACATGTTACCATACTCCAGTGCACTAGGCCAGACCTTTGCTGTGCAGCTAGTATCCAGTAGACAGAACAATGTATGTGTCCTATAATTGTCCTACTCATGCTTGAATAACATCATTGTGCAATGTTCTGTGTTATTCTTCTATTTCCTAATTGTTTCTTTCTTATTCAGCAATACCCAAATCCGCATTGGTTTCTAGTGCCTTGTCATTTTGTGATGCATTTCATTGATGAAGGTTTTCTCCAGTTTTAAATTTGAAATCTTTAGTTAAACCAGTGATGCTACTGTCCTGTGAAGTTAATATCTCAAATTACATAGATCTTTGTCTTCCAAATAAAGTTTAAGAACTTGTGTTTGTTCTTCTTATGGAGTCATACTTTCAATTTCCATGAACTATTAGTATTTCCCCATTTTGTATTTAAGGGATTCCAAGTCAAATCTTTGATTGTTTAGTGTTTATATTTTAAAAAATCTTTATTTTCTTGTAATATCATCACTATTTCCTTATTTCCTCATCTGTTCAATAAACCTTCACTCATCAGTTTTGGGTTTTTTATTTTAATCTATGGAAAAGCAGATGTTAGCTGAAGATTATGTTCTCTTTAAGGTACCATATTGTCTTCTTCTCCCAAGCATGGAAGGGACATGACATTCTCAAATTAAAAGGTCCTGATAATTTTTAAGCCAAAATTTTCTTGCCACTGCTTGTTTATAACCTAAACAAAAATTCAATAATGTCATGATTTCTATTAGTCACCACCAACTGGATCATTCCAATTTCTTTTTCCCTTAATCCATTTGTATTTTTTCTTGTTTTACTTAAACTTATGAATTTACTGTGCTGTGTAAACCCACTATCTATAAATAGAAAAAAGAAACAGACCCAAATCTCCCTCTTCATACAAGACAATTATCAAATACAATATTTATCAGATATTGGCATTTGATAAATGCTGGAAGAAGGAGATTCAGTTTTCTTCAAGGCTGTGGATTTTAGAGAGTCAAACATGGACCAGTAAAAGGCCATGTAACCAAGAGCATATCAGCAGCACAAATTAAACTTGGTGGGCTAAAAAAAAGTTGCAGGAGAGCAAATGACATCAAAATACATTGTATAAAACTACTAAATTAGTAATAAAAATGTACCCAAGGCAATCAGCTCTAATGCAGGACAGGTTTCAGAAGTCTCATAAGCTTGGAAATTTGATTTAATCTGCGTGGGGTTTCATTGATTGCTTGGTTTCCCTGACAGCACTTTGCATCTAGGTGGGAAAGAGCAGGAGCCAAAAACATTTACATTATGTATTTAATAAAGAAGAAACCATGCCAGAAAAAAATGGGATTCCATAATCCCAATGTCAAAATAAGTCCACTGTGAACAACTTAACTCACTATAAAGTGTACCTCATAATGACAGTTCCAAACTGAAGCTCAGCCACTCATTGATGTCAGCACTTTAGTGACCCTCAAATACAATCTATAGTAATTCCTGAAATGTAAATACATGGAATATATAAAACACTTTCTTTTTTCCCTTATTCAAATTATGTGTTATAGTTAATAACTGAATCTAGAAGAAAAAATGTTTGATCATACACAGAAATTCTGTTACATAAGTCATCAGAGGTGTTATCATATGTGGAAATCTAATTTGGTAAAGCCACACACCGAGAAATGCTACAAATATAGTGACCTGGCCAGAAAGTAGATAAAACAAAAATCCTTTTGAGGGATTGCATTTGTGAAAATCTGCATTTGCAGAATATTGGTATGGTACATTGGATGAACTCAGGATTAAAATAAATTCATATTGTATGTTGCCTTTAAATAATTTGTCACAAAAATTCCTGATTTTCTACAAGGCCTGTGAAGAACAAGAAATGCCTAAGATTATCACATATCTACTAAACCAGGTGAACTGTGATGTCATAGGATGTTTGGCAGAAAGAATCAGGAAAAATTTGGTGATATTTTGTTTTCCCTAAAATATCACATTACTACCATAAACATGCCACATTCAACTATTATTATGACAAACAATAATCACAGGAACAAATTTTCAGTGCTTAAATACAAATGACACCCAATTGGTAAATATCCTTTTTATAAAAATACAATATTATCTTAAGAAATGTACCTATGAAACAGGGCAAAAATATGAAACACTTCTCTGTAGTGGAAGTTTTCCTGTGTCCCAGCCAGTGGTTAGGACAAATCTCTCCGACTCTTGTCCCCCAAGTAAGCACACAGAGGCTTATATTAATTATAACTGCTTGGCCATTTGCTCAGGTTTATTACTGATTATCTCTTACACTTAAACTAACCAATAATTCTTATTTATGTTCATCCATGTGGCTTGGCACCTTTTCTCAGTTCTGCCTTGTCATCTTGCTTCCTCTCTTTCTGGCTAGCAACTCCTGACTCTGCTTTTCCTCTTCCCAGCATTCCTTTAGTCTGCTGACCCGGCCTATACTTCCTGCCTGGCTACTAACCAATCAGCATTTTATTTATCAATTAATCAGAGCAACACACATTCACAGCATACAGAACGATATCCCACAGCACCTCTCGTCACAGGAATTAAACATTCCATCACGATGATAGAAATACTAGCAGACCATTGAAAGAAAACTTTACTCAGTCTGTAAGATATGAATGCATGGCATTGTTTTGGATTATGCTTTTCAGGGACATCACTTGACACAATGCAGTGGGAACTTCTACTATCAAGTATATCCTGTAGAGACTGATAGACCAGTTTCCAGCTCCTACCCAGAGTTCCTCAAAGAAAATCTTCCCAGGAGTGAGGGAAGGAAGATTTCTGTAAAAACTTCACACACATAAGCCAATGCTCTTTATTCCATGTGCTTTATTGTTCTGCCATGAGTTTCCAAAGTTTCCAGTTTATATACACATACAACAGCAATTCTCTGGCAATAGCAAGGCCACTAGGCTGTACTTTTTCAGGGTTATGAAACAGATAAGAGCTACACAAAGCAGTCACTGTCATGGCTGGGGCAGGTGTGGCTAGTGAAAGGGGTCTAGGCAAGTCTTAAAGGGAAAGGGTCGTAAATGGGGGAAGCTAAATCAATAGAGAAATCTAAGAAAAAGGAAAAGGGAATTCACGTGCTATTCTACATTCCTGGGTGTGACTAGATATGTAAACTAAAAGTTTATAATCAATAGAATGAGAGAAGGGCAAGTCACAGCAGATTACTCATCTCTCTCAGTGCACAGTTTCTCTCCCAGCATGCAGTGGGTGTATCTGTCTCAGCGAGTAACCAATGGCAACCTGAGTAAAATGCAGGGGAAAGATGCAGCATTTGGTTCTCATCAGCACATTCGCCAAATGTTAGCTGGATAAAAAGAACCTTTCATATTTAAAAAGTACATTTTTCACCCTAAGTTGTTAGAACTAAGAGGGGACCTGTAGCTATATTATACAAAATCTGGGACCTGGCACCCTCCCAGCCACTCTGGCCATCTGTGACATTCATTCCCACAGTGCCAGTGAGAAAAGATTGCTTCTCTCCTGAGATGGTCACCTTTTTCTCTTGACTCACAGATCTCAGAATTAAAAATAAACAGTTAATCTCCTAAACTACAATTTTGCATCAATAAACAGAGGTGAAAGTGTTAATAACATTCTGAAGTGAAAGCAGGGAGAGCTGAGCTGTGCTTCCCATTATCAGCAAATGCAGTAAGTTAAGGGCACCTGGCTCTTTTTATCTTTGAGGTGCTCTTAATCAAAAAATTCAGCCATGCTGTAATTCTGTCCTTATGCATGTCTGAGAAAGCCCCATTTGTGACTTTTTTGCATAGACACCTCTTCTGACAAAATTGTCCTGCCATAAAGATAATTGCAAGGAACAGACTTCTAAGTTTTTACTAGGAAATGGAATAAAGATTTGACTGTGTGAACAAAGGTTTCGACTGTGTGACTTGTATTTCTCACCAGAATTACACAGAGCGGTGAAGTCCCCTATTACCAGTATATAGGAAAAATTGTGACTGACTAATGATGAATACATTAATACATGAAGGCTGTGGGACTAGTCCCATAGCTGATATGGGGGGAAAGGCTATGGAATCCCACAAGAAATTTACAGAAAGAGACAGCCATCTTATTCAATAAGCAGTAATCCTCACCTCCCTGTATGTGAGTTTGTCCTCCATCAGAATATACATTTCTGGTGGATTGACCTTCTAAAGAACAGTTGTAATCTAATGAATAGTCTTACAGACTCCCTTGGTATCCTATAGAAGAAAGGTAGACAGTATGCATCATTCATCATCCAACTGAAAAAAAAATGACTCTAAAAAGACATACAAGGTACCATCTAAACCACTATAAACAGGTAAGTAATCAACAGTAAAATAATATAAAATGTGGTTATTTCCTAGGTAATAAGGGAAGATAAATTGAACAGAATAATGGTGGTCTGACAATGTATAGCCATACTATATATCTTTTCACTAAGGGTCAATAAAAAATAAATGAGAAGGATGTACTTTTTATATAGATTATTAATGAAATGTTCTATTTTCACATGCCCATGCACTGTGTAAATAGAAAAAAAACCTATTTCTTTATCTCCATAACATGTTTTTTTTGTCTTAATTCCCAAAAGCACCTGGGATCAGTCAAACTGAAGAAAACAAAGGAAAACTTTAGGACAAAGAACAAAAATATCAAAGAAAACATCTTTATCATATCAACAAGGTGGGAGCATTTGTTAAAATTGCAACAGTAAACCTTCATAGGAAACCATTTGTCAAATACACCTATACACATACATATGTCTCTTTTTATTATTGTAGTCACTTAGAAGTGCATTGAGTTTTCCCAATATGTTTCTACTCAGCTTGCTTTTTGTGGAGAATTCTTAAACATTCATATTCCTTAGGCTCTGAATATCTGTTCTCATGTCTAGGTGCAAGTAACAACTGGTAACTTAGTTTCAGGATCATCCTTCTCTCCACATTCCAGATGAATATATCATGTTAGTGAACATGAAGGTCCCAGACCAGAATCCTCTTGAAAATATTGGCTAATAAGCCAGTTCATCAAACCACTTCTTTGATTGCCATGTGAACTAGTTGAAGCAGATTCCATCAGACATTCCAAAGCAAGCTTGAGGTGGAAGCATAATAAACAACTCATCCTAGACAGAGCTTAATGTAGACATACAGGTATTGTGTTGATGAATGCCTGTAATATGCAACATATTTGGTGTCTAGACATGCAGAGAACACTCACACTCTTTGCTTCTCTATCTCTGTCTCTGCTCCCTTTCACTCTCTCACACACCTGCATTACCAGTTACCACACAAAATCTCCCAAATTAGCAGAGATTAGATAGAGAACCATTCATCATTCTGAATCCAGAAATACCCATCAGTATCTCAATATCAAGGTAGACACTGAGTTTCATGTTGGAGTTCTATTCACGACCTGGACTTCACTTTCCATGGATATATATGTCTGCAATATTGGTTTACCCCAGTATTTATTCTTGTGTTTAAGTAGTATACTACCTGAAATTGACTCCATTTTTTTTCATTTTTCTTTATTAAGAATTTTTCTACTCACTCTACATAACACCCACAGATCCCACCTCCTCCCTTCTCCCACCCCCAGCCCTATCTCCCAAGCCATCCCACATACCCACATCTCCCAAATCAAGGTCTCCCATGGGGAGACAGCAGAGCCTGGCACACTGAGCCTAGGCAGGTCCATGACCCTTCCCACTGCACCAAGGCTGTGCAAGGCTTCACACCACAGGCACCAGGCTCCCAAAAGCCTGCCTATGCCCCAGGGATGGATCCTGATCCCCCCTGCCTGAGTGCCCCCGAAACAGTTCAAGCCAAACAGCCGTCTTCCATATCCAGAGGGCCTAGTCCAGTCCCATGGGGACTCCACAGTCACTAGTTTACAGTTCATGGGCTTCCTCTAGTGTGGCCGGTTATCTCTGCACATCTTCCCATCATGATCTCAATGTCCCCAACCTGCAGAATCCCTCCTCTCTTTCTCATCGATTGGATTCCGGAGCTCAGCCTGGTGCCTGGACATGGATCTCTGCATCTGCCTCTGTCAGTCACTGGACAAAGTCTCTATGATGACAGTTAGGGTATTCGCTCGACTGGTCACCAGAGTAGACCAGACTAGGCACCCTCTGGACCACTGCCAGCAGTCCAAGATGGGTTCAACCTTGTGGATTCCTGAGAGCCTCCTAGGCACCCTGCCTTTTCCGATTCCCATGATGTCTTCATCTTTCATGGTATCTCCCTCCCTGCCCTACCACTCTGTCCCTGTTCCAGTTTGACCCATTTCCCTATGTTCTCATTCCCCATTCCTTGTACTCTGCCACCTCCCACACCCAGTCCAATCATGTAGATCTCATCTACTTCTCCTTTGCTGGGTCATCCATGTGTGTAGATGTAACCAACTGCCTTATTAAATAATAAACACAAAGCCAATGTAAGGATGAAAGCCCAAAGAGGTCAGAGCTAAGAGTCTTACCCGCTTTTCCACCAGCTAGCTTCTCCCGCCAGGAGACCTCTCCGAAAAGGAGTTACTTTCTGTGCATTTGACTTATAAAGAGTCCTTGTTCTTCCTTCTCATTGGTTGTAAACCCAACTACGTGACTGCCTCATTACTGCCTCTCTGTATAGACCTCCAGGTTTTCTATGGTTGGTATTGAGATTAAGGGCGTGTGTCTCCAATGTTGGCTGTATCCTTGAACACACAGAGATCTATCTACCTAGTTCTGCTTACCAAGTGCTGGGATTAAAGGCGTGGACCACCACCGCCCTGGCTTTCGCTATGGCTTGCTAATAGCTCTGACCCCTAGGCAACTTTATTTATTAACATACAAACAAAATCACATTTCAGTACAAATAGAATACCACTATATCTCCCCCTTTCTAATTTAATAAAAAGACAAAAAAAGAAAGTTGTACCTAATATAAGAAAAACTATATACAAAAGTACAATAACTATATACAATATATACAAGTGATGAATACCTAAACAATGTCTAGTCCATTTTGTCCTGTTGTCAGCAGTTGATTCGAGGATACTTTGTTGTCCAGTGGCTAACATTTGCCACAATGAAAGTTAACTCCATATGTAGTTTCTTCAATGCCCATATTCTCTCTGAAGTAGATTGGTACTGCCAGGAGCCGACATGTCTCATAGTCATAACAAAAAAGAAAATTTTTCTAAGTTATTAAAACATTTTAAATGCCATATTCTGTAGATCTCTGAAGGGTTTGAAGATGACCTGTCTATCTAAAATATATCTGCTCAATCTAGGAAACATACCTAATATGATTACAAGTTCTATTGTAATGTCTAACTACTAATTTTCATTTCTTTATATCCTAATAGTTGGTAATAATAACATTCAAGAAACAGCAATTTGCATTATTTTGTTAAATGAACAGTAGAAGTACAATTAGAAATATACATATAGCATTTCCTAACAATATCAATTTCAATATATATAATTTGTATATAATATAAAACAATCCAATCCAATGTAAAGTATTTAAAACTAGCAATTGTCTTTTTCTTTTCTTTCTTTCTCTTTTTTTTTAAACAAAAACCTTAAATCTAACCTACTTTGCTTAGACCTTTTCCTAACCCTTGATAACAACTTGTAACCAACCCCTCTAAACAATGAAAATTATCCCAGACCCAAAACCCATTAAAAGACCAAAAAACCACCCGTCCCACACCACCTCTTTGGGAATGTGGGCGTCGTATTCTTAAAATTGCTTCCTGCTGGGTATGGGCGAAGGTATCTTATTCTGAAAAGAAAAATTTTAGGTTAATTGTCAAATTCTAGGAAAGGTAACTATATCCTTTGTTATCCAGTCTGTGTATAATGCCAAAGTTCAGGATTTATCTCAAGTCCTTATTCAAGTAGTCTTTGAGACTGGATCATCTCAGTCAGCCCTCTCAAAATTGTTCTAAGCACTTTGTAGTTCAAAGCTGATCTGTAGATGATGTTTGTCAGCTTAGTGATGTTATTATTGTCCACGTGGAATTGTTGTTGTTGTGGGGCCCCATCTTCTTCCTGGAGACTTCAGTTGATGTTAGGCCTGGCCGTGAATTCCTGCAGAAAACTGATAAGAGACTCGAACACAAAGACATATATGCAGCTAATTGAAGCCTTTTTTCTTTCTAGAATTAGTTAGTACTCTATATGACCATTCATATCTTAACAGAGTTTAAAATGTATATAGTGGTATTCTATTTGTACTGAAATGTGATTTTGTTTGTATGTTAATAAATAAAGTTGCCTAGGGGTCAGAGCTATTAGCAAGCCATAGCGAAAGCCAGGGCGGTGGTGGTCCATGCCTTTAATCCCAGCACTTGGTAAGCAGAACTAGGTAGATAGATCTCTGTGTGTTCAAGGATACAGCCAACATTGGAGACACACGCCCTTAATCTCAATACCAACCATAGAAAACCTGGAGGTCTATACAGAGAGGCAGTAATGAGGCAGTCACGTAGTTGGGTTTACAACCAATGAGAAGGAAGAACAAGGACTCTTTATAAGTCAAATGCACAGAAAGTAACTCCTTTTCGGAGAGGTCTCCTGGCGGGAGAAGCTAGCTGGTGGAAAAGCGGGTAAGACTCTTAGCTCTGACCTCTTTGGGCTTTCATCCTTACATTGGCTTTGTGTTTATTATTTAATAAGGTGGTTGGTTACATCTACACATGTGTCTCTCTTAGGGTCTTTCCCTGTTAGCTAGCCTTTCTGGAGCTGTGGGTTGTAGTCTGGCCATCCATTCTCTCACATCTGGTATCCACTTATGAGTGAGTACATACTATGATTATCCTTCTGAGTCTGGGTTACCTCACTCAGGATGATATTTTCTAGGACCATCCATTTGATTGCAAATTTCTTGATATCATTGTTTTTTACTGCTGAGTAGTACTCCATTGTGTATATGTGCCACATTCTCTTTATCCATTCTTCAGTTGAGGGGCATCTAGGTGTTTCCATGTTCTTGCTATTACAAATAATGCTGATATGAACATAGTTGAGCATGTGTCCTTGTGGCAAGATTGAACATTCCTTGGGTATATGCCCAAGAGTGGTATAGCTAGGTCTTGAGGAAGACTTATTCCCAATTTTCTGAGAAACTGCCATACTGATTTCCAGAGTGGCTGTACAAGTCTGCATTCCCACCAACAGTGGAGGAGTGTTCCAGTTGCTCCACATCCTCTCCAACATAAGCTGTCTTCAGTGTTTTTGATCTTAGCCATTCAGACAGATGTAAGATGGTATCTCAGAGTTGTTTTGATTTGCATTTCCCTGATGACTAAGGATGTTGAGCAATCTCTTAAATGTCTTTCAGCCATTTGAGATTCTTCTGTTGAGAATTCTCTGTTAAGCTCTGTAGCCCATTTTTTAATTGGGTTGTTCAGTATTTTGAAGACTAGCTTTTTGAGTTCTTTATATATTTTGGAGATCAGCCCTCTGTCAGACGTGGGGTGAGTGAAGATCTTTTCCCATTCTGTAGACTGCCATTTAGTCTTATTGACCGTGTCCTTTGCTCTACTAAAGCTTCTCAGTTTCAAGAGGTCCCATTTATTAATTGTTGCTCTCAGTGTCTGTGCTACTGGTGTTATATTTAGGAAGTGGTCTCCTATGCTAATGCGTTCAAGACTACTTCCTACTTTCTCTTCTATCAAGTTCAGTGTAACTGGATTTATGTTGAGGTCTTTGATTCACTTGGACTTGAGTTTTGTGCATGGGGACAGATATGGATCTATTTGCAATCTTCTGCATGTTAACATCCAGTTATGCCAGCACCATTAGTTGAAGATGCTTTCTTTTTTCCATGGTACAGTTTTGGCTTCTTTGTCCAAAATCGTATGTTCATAGGTATGTGGATTGATGTCAGGGTCTTCAATTTGATTGAGTTGGTCCATGTATTGGTTTTTATGCCAGTACCAAGCTGTTTTTATTACTATAGCTCTATTGTAGCACCTGAGGTCAGGGATCGTGCTGCCTCCAGAAGTTGCTTTATTATACAGGATTATTTTAGCTCTCCTTGATTTTTTGTTTTTCCATATAAAGTTAAGTATTGTTCTTTCCAGGTCTGTGAAGAATTGTGTTAGGATTTGATGAGGATTGCATTGAATCTATACATTGCTTTTTGTAAGATTACCATTTTTACTATGTTAAATCTACCTATCCATGAGCATGGGAGATCTTTCCATTTTCTGATATCTTCTTCAATTTCTTTCTTCAGAGACTTAAAGTTTTTATCATACAGTTCTTTCACTTGCTTAGTTAGAGTTGCTCCAAGGTATTTTATATTATTTGTGGCTATTGTAAAGGGTGATGTTTCTCTGATTTCTTTCTCAGCCCATTTATCATTTGTATATAGGTGGCTTACTGATTTCTTTGAGTTAACCTTGTATCCTGCCACCTTACTGAAAGAGTTTATCAGCTAAAGAAGTTCCCTGGTAGAATTTTTTGGGTCATTTATGTATGATATCATATCATCCGCAAATAATGAAAGTTTGACTACTTTCTTTCCAATTTGTATCACCTTGATCTCTGTTTGTTTCCTTACTGCTCTAGCTAGAACTTCAAGGAATTTATTGAATGAGTATGGGGAGAGTGGATAGCCTTGTTTTGTTCCTGATTTTAGTAGAATTGCTTTGAGTTTCTCTCCATTTAATTTGATTGTGGCTGTTGGCTTGCTGTAAATTGCCTTTTTATGTTTAAGTATGTTGCTTGTATTCCTGATCTCTCTAGAACCTTTATCATGAAGGGGTGTTGGATTTTGTCAAAGGCTTTTTCAGCATCTAATGAGATGATCATGTGTTTTTTTTTCTTTCAGTTTGTTTAAATGGTGTATTACATTGACAGATATTTGTATGTTGAACCATCCTTGCATCCCTGGGATGAAGCCTACTTGGTCATGGTGGATAATTTTTTTTAATGTGTTCCTGGATTCGGTTAGTCAGTATTTTATTGTGTATTTTTGCATCAATATTCATGAGGACTCCAAAAGTTTTAATAAGTTCTGTCTGACCAAAATAGAATACAGCTGGGTTTCTTTTCTTTTTCACTGTTTTTGCATTGTTCCTGGCTTTATGTTTTTTCTTTTATTTAAAAGATCTTCTTTTCTCACAATGTATATCTCAGTTATGGTTTCCCCTGTTTCTACTTTTCCCAATTCCTCTTTCACCAGATCTACCCTCTTTCTGTCTCTCATTAGAAAACAAACAGACTTCTAAAGTATAATATATAATATAAATATAAATCAGATATAATAAAAACTAACACATCTGAATTGTACAAAATGAACAAACAGAGGGAAAAGAGTCCAAGAGAAAGCAGAGAAATCAGAACCTACTCATTTGCACACTCAGGAATCATACAAAAATAATAAATGGAAAGCCATTCTATATATCCAAAGGAAATGTAGGATAAAAAGGAAGAATAAAATATATAGCTAAAATAAAATATAAATTAGTACATAGCATGTTTGTCCTTCTGAGTCTGGGTTATCTCACTCAGGATGATATTTTCTAGTTCCATCCATTTGCCTGCAAATTCCATGATATCAGTGTTTTTTTTTTTGTTTTACTATGGAGTAGTACTCCATTGTGTATGTGTACCATGTGTACCATGTTTTCTTAATCCATTCTTCCATTGAGGGACATCTAGGTCTAAGTTGTTTCTAGGTTCTGGCTATGAATAATGCTGCTATGAACATAGTTGAGCATGTATCCTCATAGTATGACTGAGCATTCCTTGGGTGGAATAGCCTAAGAGTGAAATAGCTGGGTCTTGAGGAAGATTGATTCCCAATTTTCTGAGAAACTGCCATACTGATTCTCAAAGTGGCTGTACAAGTTTGTGCTTCCACCAACAGTGGAGGAATGTTCCCCTTGTTCCACATCCTGAGTGAGGTAACCCAGACTCAGAAAGACAAACATGATATGTACTCACTCATAAGTAGATACTAGATGTAAAGTAAAGGATAACCAGACTGCAACCCACAGTTCCAGAGAGGCTAACTAATTAGGAGGACCAAATAGGGATGCATGGACCACCCTGGGAAGGGGAAATAGATGAGATCTCCATGAGTAAACTGGGGATGGGTGACAATGGAGGGTAGGGGATGGGGGATGAGAACATAAGGGAATAGGATGGTCGAGCTGGAACAGGGATGGAGTGAGAAAACAATGAGAGAGATACCATGATGGAGAGAGACTCCATGGGGATGGGGAGAAATCAGGTGCTAGGGAAGTTCCCAGGAATCCATAGGATGACTCCAGCTTAGGCTACTAGTACTGTCGATATTGCTCTGCATGTTCTGAATGTTTTGCTCTGATTGGTTAATAAATAAAATGCTGATTGGCCATTAGCCAGGCATGAAGTATAGGTTGGACAAAGAGAGAGGACAATTCTGGGAACAGGAAGGAGGAGTCAGGAGTGGCCAGCCAGATACAGAGGAAGCAACATGTGAAGGCACAACTGGGAAATGGTACCAAGCCATGGGGGTAAACATAAATAAGAATTAAGGTTTAATTTAAGTGTAAGAGCTAGTCAATAGCCTGAGTTAATGGCCAAGCAGTTATAATTAATATAAGCCTCTGTGTGTTTACTTGTGTCTGAGCAGCTGTGGGACTGGTGGGTTAGAGAGATTTGTCCTTACTTCAGGCCAGGAAGGACACAGGAGAACTTCAGTTACATACTAGCAATAGTGGAGAGGGTACCTGAACTGGCTTACCACAGTAATCAGACTGGTGTGAATACCCTAACTATCATCATAGAGCCTTTCTCTGGAATATTATTAAGGGCCAGCCTTACTAATATTCTTCCCAGGGGCCCAGAAGAGAACCTATGAATGGTGAGAATTATTTTTTGGAAATGAATCTAAGTACACCAAGCTCTTTTGTCCATCTACTTTGTTTCTCTGGGATAAAGTTCTGTCTACACAGCTTCAGTTCTGCTCTCATGCCTAGCTCCTTTCTTGCCTGATTTCTCCCTACATTTATCTGCTGTCCCCTCTAAGTTCTATCTTAATTCTCTTATCTTAGTTCCACCCCATCTAAGTTCTTATCCACCTAGTTCTTTTCCATCTTAGCTCCTCTCCCATCTCCTTCTTTCTCATCTTGTTCTTCCTCATCTTGTTCTTTCCCATCTGGCTCTTCCTCATCTCCCATCTCTTTTCTCTAGTACTTTCTTCTAGCCCTTTAATCTAGCTCTTCCCCATTTCACTTTGTACCTCTCCAGTTCTTACCCGTCTGGTTCTTCTATTCTCTTTTCTCTTCTCCATCTCATCCCCATCTGAAAATAAAACTGCCTTTTTATCCCTTTGACCCTTATTTCTCCATGCTATCTCTGCTTCTGCCATTTCTGGCAAGTGTGCTCGGTCACTAGGCAACTTGGCTAGGTAACTTCCATCACAGCTAGATGTACCTGTAAGTTGGAACCCTTAGTTCTGAGTTAATTGTTAATGGGGTATCTAAAACTAGAGATAAGACTTCAGAAAGGAGAAAGTTAAGCTTAATTAGCATATCCACCAGGCCTTCTCAACAGGTAGTGTGGATGCTTAAGTCTATTCTTAGAGAGTACAGAGATATCTTTGATAAGGTACTTTCCTCAGTCTGGGAATGGACCTGGCCAGATGCTGCCAATAACAATAATTACAGGGAGGCTTGAACTGGGGTTTTGGCTGTGTATAGCTGTCAGTGCAGAAGGTTATCTAAATATTCCATTAGTAGTAAGAAAATGATGCCCAATAAATGATGGAAAGCTACAATAGCACACGAAAAACTCATAGCAGGAAACGGCTAATATTCAAAAGCTAAATATTACCAAGACTCCTTAAGCCTTGGCTCTACTTCTGGAAGGTCCTTGGCTTCTTCCAGGTATAGCTTGTCATAATCACCTGAAATCCTACTTCATATATTTTTGTGACTTGCAGTACTTTTCTACAGTAACTGATGGAAGCAGATTCAGAAACCCACAGCCAAACTCCAGGCCAAGCTCCAGGAGTCCAGTTGAAGATAGAGAAGAGGGATTATATGAGCAAGGAGGTAACAAGATCATTACTGGAAAACATACAGAATCAACAAAACCAAACTAGTTGGAACTCATGAAATTTAGACCAACACCGGTGGAGCCTCCATGGGACTGGACTAGGCCCTCTTCATAAGTGAGACAGTTGTGTAGCTTGATCTGCTTAAGGGGCCCCCTGGCAGTAGGATGAGGATACATCCCTGGTACATGAGCAGGCTTTTTGGAGCCCGCTACCTCTGGTAGGACACCTCACACAACCTTGGGGCAGGGGAGGGGCTTGTATCTGTCTCCATAGAATGTGCCAGGCTCTGCTGACTCCCCATGGGAGGCCTTACCTTCTTGTAGGAGGAAATGGGAGGTGGGTTGTAGGGAAAGGCTGGAGGGGTGGTGAGGAGGGCAAAGGGGGATCTGTGATTGGTATGTAAAATGAATAAAACATTTCTTAATAAAAATAAAATAGGCCAGGTGGTAGTGGCACATGCCTTAAATCCCAGCACTTGGGAGGCAGAGCCAGATGGATCTCTGTGAGTTCGAGGCCAGCCTGGGCTACCAAGTGAGTTCCAGGAAAGGCGCAAAGCTACACAGAGAAACCCTGTCTCGAAAAAACCAAAAAAAAAAAAAAAAAAAATAAATAAATAAATAAAATAGAAATAATACCTAATAAGATAATATTTAAACTAAGGTTGGAAATTCCTGACATGCCATTGTGAGAAAAGGAATCTCCAAAGATGCCCTTGAGTTGGTTTCTGTTGGCTATCTCCTGCTGGACAAGCATTCCACCTTTAAGAATAGTTTGTTTCACTAATGAAACACCCTTGGAGGGAACTAAATTTTCATTTCCAAATCGTTATCATTTAGAAATTGCTTTTTGATTGGGCATGATTGCATGTGTCCACTTCTTCCTTCAACTCTAGGACTCCATCTAGTGCAGGCCTGTAAAGGCACTGTGCATGATGACTCGGTATCTGTGAGTTTATGTGAGCTTTGATTATACTGATTGAGAAGCCCTCATTTTTTGTGTCGTCTATCCTTTCTGGCTCTTAAACCCCTCTTCTCCCTCTTCTGCAAATTCCTCTGAGTCTGAAGTGAGGGATAAGATAGAGACATTCCATTTAGGGCTCAGTGTTCAAAAGATTTTCACTCTCTGCATAATGTCTGGCTATGAGTCTATATTTCTTCCCATTTGCTACAGGAAGCAGCTTCTCTGATCATTCTCAGCAAGGCATTGATATATCAGTATAGCAGAATGTCATTACAAGTTATTTTATTAATATTCTTTTAGAACATTCATATTTTATTTCACCCAGGGTTAATGGGGGCTGTCTAGTCTTGGGTTCTTGGTCACCCAAGCAGTGTCTGTCAGGGCCTTCAGTCAAATCAGATATTGGTTGGTTATGCCCACAAGCTTTTGCTATCATTTCTCTAGCATATCTTGAAGGTGGGACAGCACTGTAGATCAAAGGGTTTGAGGCTATGTTGGTGTTTACTGTAAATCTGAGCAAAAATCTGTGTCTAGGTAAGCAACTTCTTTGTTTTTTCTACATAGCTGTGATATGCTTGTCAAACTGCCTTCCAAACATGTGTGCTTATGTCCACATATCACTGTTATTGTCAGCCTCAACTCAAAACTACTGGTGAAGCTCCTGAGAACAAGTGTCTTTTACTGGGACAGTGTGGCCTATTAATTAGCCATTTGTGGACATCTATAGCCATCCATCCAAGGCTCAGGGATCATGGCAGAAGAGGGAACAGAAACAATATAAGAGCCAGGGGAAGGTGTGAAGTGTTGTTTAACAGTTTCTTCTGAGATTAAAATATCCATCATGCACAAAGCTCCTAAGCAGGAAGGTAAACGACTCAAAATAGGTTCAGAGAATCCCTGAAACTTACAAGATTCACTATGTTACTCCCTGATACTCTAAGCATTATAAGATGAAAATCATTCCCAGATCCAAGGAAACTGAGTTGCCAAGAAGTCTCCAAGAGGATCAAAATTGCAAAGAAAACCAAACCAGCTCCCTGGAAAAGGCATAAACCAGCTGAGCTGCCTGGAAGAAATTTAGACCAGAGTCATCTGGAGAGGACCCTCATTTTCCAATCTTTTGAGCTGTCTACAGTTTGCAGTATATTTCAGGTTCCCAGATTTGTGAGCTGTCACTCATGTTGGTGTGAAATTAGATGAGTCATTTCTTATTTTGTATGTAACCATTAACCCATATTACTGTAAGCACCCTTTTAAAATTATAGGTTTGCCACATTGGATTTAGTGGTGTCTTTATTTTGGTACATTGTGGGTTGCCTGTGAGAGGTGAGTAGGCATGTTTGCTGCATCTCTCAAGAAAAAAACAATTGCAGTGCAAAAAACCACAGAACCATGTAAAAATTTTGAGACGTCAAATCTCATTTACATTCTTAACAATATTCCTTCTACTTTTTGAAGCCTAGGAGAGACACATAGCCCTTTCTTATAACTTCTAATATAGAAATGCACTGCTTAATATGTTCTGTCAAAAGGTTATTTCCAAAGGAATATCAACATATCTGAAATTTCCCTAATAGTTATTCCTGTCAAAATGTCCTTCAAAGAAACCAATGACTTTTCTGAAAGTCCAAATATCCTTTAAATCATGAATTAAGGAAAGATCTGCAACTTGTTTTTTAGTTATTGACTATTAGCTACTACACACATGGATCACTTCTAGACCAACTCATATCTTGTCTATGAAATTGTCACAAAAAATATCTTACAGAATGATCTAGGCCTAGAGCATTATAAACAATAATGTGGTCCCAGTCTGCATTGTAGTTCTAAGAATAACAGTGTGTTTAGAGAGATGGCAAAAACCACCTCCACTCATAAACTTTTAATCAGCATTCTTCGGCTTTTCCCTACCTCTATTTCCATGCCCTATTAACATTCAAGTAGTAGGATGTCTCCATTTAGTTCACTTAATAGATCATCTAGCTCCTAAAGCATGTGACCTTAAGAATTCCTATAAAGCTCAAATATTTTAGCACAATTGGTTTCAATTCATAGATGACAGATGAACAATCCCCTAGACAACATTTTTAAATTTTTTTGGCAAATGTCATACTTCATCAATGTAATAGAATCATATCTATTCCACACAACTTTCCACACATAAAACACATCCTTCTCCCAGCTTTTCGGCTTTTGGTTTTCGTAACACAGTATGCCCTGTTAGTGATGTTAACATGTACATAGTAGGAACATTTACTAGAGAATGAGAATCCTAACATAAACTACAGTCTCAAAAAATGTTCCCCCCCACAGACACTATCTACTGCCTATATCTAATAAGTGTATTGTGGGTTGCTAAATAAGATCTATTGAATCTATGCCAGGATTTTTACTTGTTTGTTCTTGATATGATTTTCCCAAGTAACCTGAAATACAATTGCAACATCATGTTATAAAGATGGTATTTCACAGCACTACGATGTTAGCTCTTAAATCCTTCTGCCACCTATGCCAAGATGTTCCCTAAGCCATGAAGAATAGGGAATTTGTTTAATGTCCTATTTACATCAGAGCACTTAGTCTGTTATTCCCAGGAATTTAAACTATCATGCATTTCTCCCTTGGCTTCTTTCTATTACATAAATAACCTCTGTTACTAATGTTGAGTGCAGCCTCAGTTTCTGGATATAAACATAAATATTTAGAAAATCATTTGATACTGTGACCACTTGGCAAACTAACAACAGAATATTATACTTTGGGCCCTTATACATCCTCATTCATTAGATTTTCAATAGCATTACAATGAAAGGTATGAAATATCTTCCCATTGATTAGGCTTAAGTTAAATAAAAAATCATTTAGTTACTACCTACCCCCATTATTTGTATTATTCCATGTTATATGCTATAACCTCATATAAAAACAATATAATTATCTTCTTATAGCTTTCAGTCCTAGATCAATATGATGAGTTTCCATATTAAATCCTGTTTTTATATACTTTCGACAGCAATATTTTTTAATGTAACAATAACAAAGAATTTGTAATAGAAAACTGACAGCAAATAAAATAATGTATAAAGCTCAGTGAAAATTGCCAGATACCATACAATTTAATAATAAATAATTTAAAAAATAGAATTACAGGTATAGGAATGACTTGTCATAATATTATCAAATAGATCTGACATCCAGGTCATGTGTTTTAACTTTATTATGCAGCTTATTTTATACATTTTTCCATAAGATCAAACTTAATATTTTGAAATAGTATTTAGTTAGTAGAAAGGAGCCTTGTGTTCTTCTGGGCATATCTATTATAGAAATTAAGTTAGTTAAATTTAATGGATATTTTCAGCTTTAGAATATCTTTTCCTGACCTTATAAAAAGAATTTATCTTATTGTTTATTCTTCAGTTGAGGGGCATCAAGGTTGTTTCCAGGTTCTGGTTATTATGTGTGTATGTATGTAATGGTGCTATGAATATAGTTGAGCATGTGTCCCTGCGGTATGATTGAGCATTCCTTGGGTATATGCCAAAGAGTGGTATAGCTGTGGTACATACACACAATGGAGTACTACTCAGCAGAGAAAAACAATGACATCAAGAAATTTGCAGGTAAATGGATGGAACTAGAAAATATCATCCTGAGTGAGGTAACCCAGACTCAGAAGGACACACATGGTATGTACCCAATCATAAGTGGATACTAGATTTGAAGCAAAGGATAACCGTACAATAACCCACAACTCCAGAGAAGCTAGCTAACAAGGAAGACCCAAAGAGGGATGCATGAATCGCCCTGGGAAAGGGCAGTAGATGAGATCTCCATAAATAAACAAGATGAGGGTTGGGCAATGGAGGGTAGGTAATAGGGGATGAGAACATAAGGGAATGGGATGGTCAAGCTGGGACAGGGATGGAATAGGAAAGTAATGAAAGAGATACCACGATAGAGGGAGACATCATGGGGATAGAGAGAAACCTGGTGCTAGGGAAGTTGCCAGAAATCCCCAAGGATGACCCCAGCTTGAACTACTAGAAATAGTGGAGAGGGTGCCTAAACTGAACTGGTTTACCCCAGTGATCAGATCGGTGAATACCCTAACTGTCATCACAGAGCTTTTCTCCAGTGACTCATGGAAGCAGGAGCAGAGATCCACAGCCAAACACCAGGCAGAGCTCCAGAGGTCCAGTTGGAGAGAGAGAGGAGGGATTCTATGAGCAAGTGCATCAGGATCATGATTGGGAAACATGGGAAAACATGTTGGGGAGACGATAAAACCAAACTAGTGGGAACTCATGAAAGTTGGATCAATGGCTGTGGAGCTAGCATGGGACTGGACTAGACCTTCTGCATGTCGAGACATCTGTGTACCTTGATCTGCTTGTGGGGTCCCCTGGCAGTAGAATCAGAATCCATCCTTGGTGCATGAGCGGGCTTTTTGGAGCCCAATACCTATGCTGGGACACCTAGTACAGACTTGCCTCTACTGGATGTGCCTCTCAATGGGAGGCCTTGCATTTTTGTGGGGTGGGGTGAGGTTTGGGAGGGGGATGCTGGGGGGGGGGGAGGAGGGAAGAGAGGATCTTTGGTGTGTAAAATGAATGAAAAAAATTTCTTAATAAAAAATAAAAAGACAGAGAATGTAGTATTTCAAATAGCACTGTTACTAATGGTGTCAAATGCATAATGCAAATTATCTTTTCATTTGCTCAAAGGACTCTTTGCAAGCTGTGTAAATATGGGAGAAAATAAACAATCTGTTAATTATTTTGGTAAATCACATCCTTACTCATCATGTTGGAAATTTCATTTTCTGGACAGGGATTACAGTCAAAACAGCAGACAGCCTTTCCCTTCTGAGGGGATTTTCTGTGTTGCAGCTTGCAGGGCCTACAGTACATGGAGGGTGGACTCTGAGGAAAATCAGTACATTTTAGACACAAAAAGTTTAATGTAATTTGCAAAAGCTGCAGTGATTCACAGCACGGGACCAGTGAAAATCCTCCTATTAAGCACATGTAGCATACTATAAATTACAATTTCATTGTTTTTAAGATAAATATTATGAATTTATGGTGATTTATATATTGAAACATATACAAGAGTGGAGGGAGAGAGCAGGGAGAGAGAGGGAGGGAGGGCAGGAGGGAGAGAGAGAGATACATACATATAGAGAGAGAATACAGAAGAATGGAAATAAATGAGTAAATGTCAAAATGTCAAAACATTTTATCTCAAAGATGAAGCATGCTATTTTAGAGTATTTGTGCTACATGTATATCATTTGAGTTAAGACCAACTTACCTGTCTAAAATCGGTGGCCCACTCTGTCATTTCATCAGATATGTACAATTGTTTATTGTTTGGAAAATGTCCAGAAAACTTTCCTATTTTCGCTTTAAATCCACAGGATTGTTTAAAATCTGTGATATAGAAAATGTCATACTCTGTATTCTGTTTTGCCTTCTGGTTCATATTCACTAGGTTTCCAGCAGGATTAGCAAATTTTATGTTCTTCAGAAAAGGGAACATCTAAAACACATTTGTCATTTTAAGTTTAACTATTCCTACACAATAGGACAAAAATATAAAGTATGTAACACCTGTAATTTTTCTTAGACTGTCCTAAAATGCAACTTTTTTAGAAGTACTCAATAGTAAAGAAAAGAAAGTATATACAGATATAATGTTTCACTACACTTTAAGTTTAAAATTTTATCACTGGAGTTGATACTCTAAAACACCTACACCTAAATTATGTGCACATAGGGTAGAGACTCATGCTGAATTTCTTCCTGGCAGCATTATTATTTAATTGTTACCTAGGGAATTGGGTTCATTAATAGTTCAAAAAATGACAGTATTACTAGTATTATCTAGAATCTATATATTACAATTATGAGCAACTTTTTGATCATCAGATAACCTGTTTTTTTGTTGACAATGGGATATTGAAATCACCAAATATCATTATATTGGTGTCAATTTGTCATTATTAGTCTTATAGTGTTTCTTTTATAATATTGAATTATTTGGTCCATGTATTTTTATTGTGTTATTATCTTGCTGTTAGTCTTTTCCTATACATGTATTAAGAGTCTCTACTTAGTTGTCTGATTAGCCTTGGTTTGAAGTGAATTACATTACATAGTAACTTATTTGTTTTTTTATTTCAATTTCCTGAAATACATATTTTTCCTCCTTTTACCCTGTTGTGATACATGTCATTGGCTGTTAGGTGACTATCTTGGAGCCTGTGAAAAGATGCATTCTCTTAACTAATCCAATCTGTTAATCTCTCTATCTTTATTGCTGATTTGACATCTTTTTTTATAAAGCTAATTAAAAATGTTTTTTAATTCTTATCATTTTGTTGCTGTTGTTTTTATCTATTAGACATCTATTGATTAATGTTCTATAATTGATCATATGTCCCCTAAGTCTTATTGGGCATATTTACCTTTCAATTCATATCTACATTTGCATTTCATTATTTTCTGTGGATCTTCTTAAGTTGCCATATATCCATAAATTTGCATTTCTTTGGGAAAATTATCCATTTTTCTTCCACTATGACTAATAATTTTATTTGGTGTAGAACACAGGGCTGGGATTTGCTGCCTTTCAATAATTTTTACAACATCAATCCAATGGCTTTTGCTTTTTGTGGTCTTCATTGAATAATATACTATATTTGATATGGATTTGATTTTGTTTATCAATCAATCTTTCTTCTATTTTCAACATCCTTTATTTGCTATGTATGTTTAGTGTTTTGACTACTATATGGCATGGGAAGTTTATTTTTAAGACCTATATATTTGGTGTTCTACATGCCTCTAATATTTGTTTTTATTCAAATTAGGAAATATTTCTTATACAAGTTTGTTGAAAATATTCTCTATGCCTTTGAACTAGGTATCCTTTCTTTCTATACTCATTATTCATATATCTGAAATATTTATGTTGACTCCGTGTTCCCGCATTTTCTTTCTGTGTTTAATGCTTTATTTTGAATTTGCTTAAGTGAGGCTCAAATAGTTCATCCTGGTTAGAGAAATGTATGGGGGTTATGGAAGAGCTCCTGGATATGTAAATAAAATGGCTTGAAGAGAAACACTGAGGATTACAGAGAATCAATCATGTTAGCAATTCCTATCCATGCTTTGTAACAATATTTGATCTTCGAGGAAGCAACTGATACAAGTGGATGAAACCTTTCTATGCTGTATTAGACCATACTTATGTTCACTGTTAGTATCTTCTTAATTGTGAACATCTGGAATAACCTGACACTTACTTAAATGGATGACAACAAGCTTTCAGAGTGCCTCATTAAGGTTATCTTCATAAACACACTGTGTTTTGGAGTATTTCTCTGTACTATACATCCCCTGGATAATGATTTATTATATTGATGATAAAATTCCAAGCATTAAGTACTTTGTAGATATGGAAAATCATTGGTGAGACATCCTGTCACAATGATACTTTGAACTATTTTGCAACCCTACTGGGGTTGGGGTAATAAAAACAAAACAAAACAAAAGCCAAAGATATGCTACGTGGTAGTAAAAGGACACCAAACGAGGCCATAAAGTTATTAAATGAAAACTTTAGTGCTAGTAGTGGGTATGTCCCTATGTGTTTTAGTCTAGGAAAGACCCTGAGGCCCACAAATTATAGAAGTCATTGATTATGCTCTTGATTTTATGCCAGGACTGGATGTTATTATCTATGGCTAAAGACACTGAATATACATACTTTGACTGCAGGCCACAGAGAAATTAACTTGGGACTAGAATGGAACCTATCACCATGTTAGCTGCCTTATGGATGTCAGAGGGGTGATGTGAAGCTGCTAATGGAGAGTTGTCACCGACATTCCTGTTTGTCTATGGACCCTGCAAGCTACACCAACAGCATTCGAGGAAAAATATGATTTCTTCTGCATTGTTGCTCTGTTATCAGGGTGAGTACAATAGTCTTCCAATTAGATTTAATGCCAACTAGACAAGAGAAAGTTCAAGCCTTGTCATGAAAGTCAGAGCAAAAATCTGTGGTTGAAGAAGCAATTTTTACAGTTTTATTTGATAGACATTATGCGCCTGTCAAACTGCATTCTGAACAGGTGTGCTTTTACCCATAGATCACTGTTATTGTCAGCCTCAACTCATAACTACGGGTGAATCTCCCGAGAACAATGGCCTGTTATTGGGGCATGGTAGGCTACTAAATATTTGTGGACATCTGTAGTCACTGATGCGAAAGCTCATAGATCACTGCAGAAGAGGGTACAGAAAGAGTATCAGAGACATAGTGGGGAGTGGAGTGCTGTGTAACAGGTTCGTCTGCAATTAAAACTTCCAACACACTCAGAGCTCCTACGAAGGGAGATAAACAACTCACAACGGCTTCAGGGAATCCTTGATACTTACAAGGCTCACTGGATCCCTCCCTGACACTGTGAGCAATGAAAGATGAGAGTCTTTCTCAGATAGAAATAATCCAAGCTGCAGAAAAGTCTCTCAGAGGATCAAAGCTGCAGACCAGACCAGGTCCATGGATGAAGCATAAACCAGAGGAACTGCCTGGAAGAGGTTTATACTAGAGTCATCTTAAAATGACCCTCATTCTCCAACCGTTTGAGCTCTCTGTTGATTATGCAGTGTACTGTGGGTTTCCAGTTTTGTGAGATGTTACCCATGAAGGTATGAGATTTGATGAGTAATTCCTGCTCTTATAGTAACCTTTCACTCATATTCCTGTAAGTAAACCAATAACATTATTAGTACACCAAATTGGATTTAGTGGTACTTTGGTATGTTGTGAGTTCCCTATATGGGATGAGTAGCCATGTTTGCGGTATCTTTCAAGGAAAGTTTTGTCACAGAAGAAAACTCTGGCCATGTAAAAGTTTTTGAGACTTCAATTCCCACTCAAATTCTTATCATTATACCTTCTACTTGGAGAGGTTCCAGGTGATACACATCTGTCTTTTTTATAACTTCTAATATAGAAATTCATTGTCCAACGTGTTACCTCAAAGTGTTATTTTCAAAAGGATGTCACCAGATCAGGAATTTCCCTAGGATATATTCCTGACACAATGTCCTTTAAAGAAACCAGTGATCTCCCAAAAGTGCCAAAAACCTTAAAATCATGAATTAAGGAAAGATTAGCAACCATTTTCTAAATTATTGCCCATTAGCCACTACACACATGGACCACTGTATGACCAAGCCATTTCTAGTCCATGAAAATATCACAAAAATCTTACAGACAATCCAGAGCTAGAGGGTTATAAAGGATATGTGGTCCCAGTCTATGCTGTAGTTCTAAGAACTCCAGATTTTTAGAGACGACAAAAAACACCACCAATTTTCAAGTTGTAATCAGCATTCCTTTGCCTGTTCTCTATGTCTATTTCTAGGTTCTGTTAACATTCAAGTAGTAGGAACTCTCTATTTAGTTCACTTACTGGATCATCTAGGCCCTAGGACATCTGACCTTATAAATTCCTATAAAGCCTGAAAACATTTTAGGGCACAGGTTAATTTCAGTCCCACAGACCCTTAAGTTTATTACTGGGAATGGTCAGCTTCAATTCAAAATGAAAGATGAACAATCTTTTACGGAACATTTCAAATTTATTTTTTTTTGAGAATGACATTAAATCAATATAACGGAACCATATCTAATTTTTGGTTCTACATACAATGTTCCACTTATCAAAGAGACCCTACTCCCAAATTTTTGGCCTATGATTTTCATAACACAATAAGCTCAATTAGTGTTGGTAACATGTGCATGAATTTAGGGCCATTTATTAGAATTCTAACAGAAAACAGAGCCTCACAAAAAGCTTTCCTCTCATAGCTACTATCAACTGCCTATAGCTCACCAGGGTGTTGGGGTGGGTTCCTAATGAAGATCTACTGCTTCTTTGCCAGTATTTTCACTTGTTTGTTCTTGTGGAGATTTTGTCAAGTAAGCAGAAATACAATAGAAACATCTTACTATAAAGATGGCATTTCTAGAACTATTTACCTGTTGGCTCTTAAATCCTTCTGCAACCTATTCCAAGATGTTCCCTAGGACATGATGATGAGAGGATTTGGTTAGATGTCCTCTTTAGGTCAGAGCACTTAGTCTGTTCTTTTCAGGAATTCAAACTATTATGCATTTCTCTCTTGACTTCTTTCTATTACATAAATAAGCTTTTATGGCTAAGCTTGAGAGCAGGCTATGTCTCTAGATATAAGCATAAATATTTAAAAAGGTATTTGATACTGTGATCACTTAGCAAACTAACAATACAGTGTTATACTACGGGCAATTTTCCATCCTCAGCCATGAGATATTCAACAGCCTTACAAATGAAGACATGAAATATCTTCCTATTGTTCAAACTTCAAATGAAATCAGAAAGCATTTAGCATCATATACCTCCTAGCATCATTATTTGTATTATCCCGTGTTTTGGCCTATACCCTTACATAGAACATAATTTAATTACTTTTTTGTAGCTTTCTTTACAGTCCTAGATCAATATGAAGGATTTCATAATTAAATCATTTTGTATATATACTCTACATGCCAATATTTTGTGGAATGTAAAAATAACACATAATTTGTAGTGGAAAACGGAAGTCAAATGAAATAATGTAATATTTTCCATGCCATTCTCAGATACCACACAATTCAATAATAAACAATAACAAAAAGCAGAATTACATAAGTAGAAATGGCTTATTATAATGTTACATCCAAGAGAACTGAAATACAGATTTTGTGTTCAAACTTTATGATGCAGTTTATTTTGTACAGTTTTCCATAAGATTAAATTTCTTACTTTGACATAATATTTTGTTAGTAGAAAGGATGCTTGTGATATTATAGGCATGTCTGGTGTAGGAAATAAGTTCGTAATATTTAATGGATATTTTCAGTTTTACAATGTCTTTTCCTGATCTTATGAAAAGAATTTATCTGTGGTTTGAACAAAATAGTGTAGCACTTTGGGGCAAAGATGCAAAAAAGCATCCCTGCACTTGAGGCTAAGATACAGAAAATCTCCACAGCTACTGTAGCCTTGCCCTTGGTGCTTTGGTAGACAGGAAGGAAGGTGATCCAGACACTGCAGACCACCATCATGCTGAATGTCAGGAACTTGGCTTCATTGAATGTGTCAGGCAGTTTTCTGGCCAGGAAAGCTACAGTGAAGCTTGCCAGGGAAAGGGAGCCCAAATACCCCAGGACACAGTAGAAGGCAATAACTGAACCTTTGTTGCAGACAATCAAAATATGGCC
>CABHPH010102169.1:0-36460 GCA_902168325.1 Peromyscus nudipes
AAAGAAAAAGAAAAAGAAAAAGAAGGAAAGAAAGGCATTTCTAGAGAGCAAAGTCAACAGGTGCCTTTCAGGGATGTCTAAGGGAGGACAGAGTGGAGTTAGGCCATCCTATGGAAGGTGCTGTGTTCTTTGAGGAAGTTGGGCTTTACTCAGTAGACAAGAGGCTTTAAAACAGGAATGACGAGAAGAGGCAACTGTACTCAAGACCAGCCCCGTTTTTATGGTTAATTCCTGTAAGCAGATCCTGCCCAGCAGTAAATCTCATTTTTTTTTCAGCATTCCCAGAATGTACCTTTCGCTTTTTCATTTTCCAGTTTGTTTACTTTTTATCATTACCCCTTCCTGAAACAAGTTCTCAATTTCCTGTTGAACAGAAACCTACCCACCTTTCTAAGCCTAAGCCAAATCCTCTCCTGTTCAAAGGTCTGTGTTCATGCCTCCCATGAGACCTTGATAAGACTAGGCCCCAGACCAGGGGCAGCTGCTCTTTCACGTGGGGCTGTAGGTTAGACTGTCTCCTAAGGCTAAAGGCAGCAGTAACTGAGGTACAAATGGAGGGAGGAGGGGGGAACAGTGAAGCAGATCATTTCTTAAGTTCATATTGGACTCTAAAATCTCTCTTTGCTCTAAATGAATTATAATGCACTGTTGATTTCATTTCCCTCTTAACCTGAGGTCCTGCAACTTACATATTGACAGTTCCTATGTAGAGTAGACAACAATTGTTGATTGGATAATGAACGGGGATTCTCTCTCAGGAAAATACCACATAGGTGAATTCTTTCCTCAATTCTAATTCTACTGTCGATTTCTTTTTGAACTGTGGAATTTACCTAAGAAGTAATTTCACAAGCTTTAAGTAGTTTATTGTACTAGTTGAGAGTCAAAAGAATGGTACAGAGGAAGCCAACATGGTGAGTGAGGATGGAGGGCCTATCCTGACCTCCTGTGACCAAGCCTGGCATTCCTTCACTTTCTTGATGATCAGAGGGGTACTCAGAATACAGCAGCATGCAAACTGTCCCCTAATGGCCACGATTCCTCTTATTGAGGTTTGTTTCATCTGTGTACAATGTGAACATACCGAAACTTGGTAGCACTTCAGTCACTCACTTGTGAGCTTCTTTAATGGAGCATGCGATAGCAACTCATGACTCTAGACCGTTCTTGAAAATGTCTAAAACATTATACAATTCTCAGATCACTAGTGTCTTACTTAGAGTTCCCACTGCTGTGACAAAACACCAGGACCCAAAAGCAAGTTGGGGAGGAAAGGGTTCACTTGGCTTACACTTCCACAGCACTGCTCATCACTGAAGGAAGTCAGGGCAGGAACTCAAGCAGGGCAGGATCCTGGGGGCAGGAGCTGATGCAGAGGCCATGGAGGGGTGCTGCTTACTGGCTTGCTTGCCCTACATGGCTTGCACAGCCTGCTTTCTTATAGACCCCAGGACTGCCAGCCTAGGGATGGCACTACCCACCATGGGCTGGGCCCTCCCCATGGATCACTAATTGAGAAATTGCCTTATAGCTGGATCTCATGGCGGCATTTCCTCAACTGAGGCTCCTTCCTCTCTGAAGACTCTAGCTTGTAACAAGTTGACACAAAACCAGCCAGCACAACTGACCCCTTGTCAACCTGACACACAAACACATCACCACTAAAGCCACAACTCTTCCTTTCTTATTCATCCCTAAGATCTCACATTAAAATCATAAATTTTAAAGGTCCCACAGTCTTTACAAATTGAAACACATTAAAATTTCAATCTTTTTAAAAAATCTAATCTCTTTTAAAAGTTCAAGTCTTTCATCTCTGGGATCCTTTAAAAATCAAAATTAAATGAAATACCTTCAGGAGGGAGGAACCAAGGCACTGTCACAATCTGAACCAAGCAAAACCAAACTCCAGCAGTATAAATAACTCAATGTTCGATTATGTGGGATTCACTCACCATCTTCTGGGCTCCTCCAAAGAGCTTGGGTCACTTCTCCAACTCTGCCCTCTACAGCAACACAGCTTGTCTTCTAGGCTCCAGCTGGCTCCACTCCACAGCTGCTGCTGTTCTTAGCGTTTTTCCCATGGCACTGGCATCTCCAAAATGCAGGGATCCCTTGTTGCAACTGGACTGAATTTTCACCATTATCCTCTCATGGGCTCTCTTCATGGTGCCAAACCTCAACTTCTTTGCATAACCACTATTGTGTACCTGAAAAGGAAAATTCAAATAAACATGATGAACAATTAGTACATATCATGATAGACCAGGCATTCTGTTAAATTTCAAAACAGGTATTTCCATTTATGAGTTTCCACTATGTAACCTTATCCAGCTGGGGTCTATATAGCCATTCATTACCTTTATTATTCCACCTAATCCTTAAGTCATTTCTCTAGTGACTTGCCATCAGGAAGCTAAAGTGAAGGTAAAGGCTTTTCCAGAGCTACAGTTACTAGAGCTGACTGACCCTGAGCATCGGCCATGTTCTCTCTTCAGGATGCTCACATCTAGCAAACAGGATGAAAAATCTGAAACTTGGACTCAGGCATCTGAGTGTCCCTGTGACCTCTCACCTTGCAGCAGTTCATAAGATTTTTTAGGGGAGTCGGGAATCAGGTGTTTCTTGATCTCCCTCTGCTTCACCTTTCCTGTTGATGCTACCAACCATGTTCCTGGAAGATATTAAATTCCCAGCAGGGGATTTCTGTGACCCTAAACATCAATGCTTTTTGATTGTGGATGGATACAGGAGTTGGGAGTGAAGCCAGGGGCATCACTGTTTCCTTCCTTGTCTGCTTCCTCCAGCCTTTTCCCTGTCCCTAAGCTAAAACAGCCCAACAACAGCACGTGTGTCTCTAGAATCATCTAGAATCCCTCCCTGAGCTACCCTAAAGGTGGAAAATTCCTTTTGCAGTCTAACTGAACTAAGATGGGAATGTTTATAAAATAATTTCACTACAAACCAAAGTGTGGAAACTAATGATAAGAAAGGAAGTCCCAAAGCCAAGAAGTGTGTGAGTTCACAGGGTACAGATTCTGTTACCAATGGAAGTTTTTACTGTCCCCCAAGGACCATGTGTTAAAGTCTTCATCACCAGCAAGTGAATGGATGGAAGGTGCTAGAGTCTTTAGGAGGTAGGGACTAGTGGGCAGAAATTAGGTTACTGGGGCCCATCCTAGAAGATGTTTTATATCTTCCTCTCTCCTCTTCCTTGGTGCCATGAGGTTGAAGCGACCATCCCCTCTTATAACAGGACTGACCCTAACAGAGCCCGTTGATTTTTTCCCCCCAGGGGCCAGTTTGCTAAGACCTCTGCCCCATATTATCCCCTTATTCTATGTTGACTCATGTCTGGCTTTAACCAGACCCTCAGGAAGTATGTTCAGTCTGGTAGCCAATCAGGGTCCTACCCGGCCATAAGCAGGAACTGTTCTTGCTATTTTCAGTCAAACAGACCCCTGACACAGCAGACAGACCCCTGACACAGCAGACAGACCCTGACACAGCAATCATAGTTGCTGACCAGATGTCATGAGCCAATCATAAAAATGATTCCTGCACCAGTAAGGGTCTATACCCAATCGCTTCAAAGTATACTTAACTACTCCTAATCCTGCTTCAAAGGAGCCTGTGAGCTTTTACCAGGGTTGCCATTTTGCCACTTTGTCAGATGGTTTGACCCCAGCATGCTAGAATTTTTATTCTCAAGAAATTAAATACTCTTGTTGATTGCATACACATCTGATGGGTTTTTGTGGGACTGCTTATGGACACTAACAGAGGTAAACAACTTTCTATACCCTACTTCACACTGCACTATGATGTTCTGCCTCCTCACAGGCTCAAATCAAGAGAACTAAAACACCTGAAACTGTGAGTCAAGGAAATCTATCCTTTTGAAGAGTTTATCATCTCGGCTGTTTCGTCACAGCAGCAGAAAGCTGACTGATGCAGGCTCTTGTGCTGATAAAGCAGGCTGTGATTTCTAGCCCAGACATCTTGTCAAGCTCAGATTCTGATTCCTTCCTCCAACCTGATGAGAAACAGATCTGGGACATGCTGTTCAGCCACAGTGATGTATATTTGGGATTAGTGCTAGGTAGGATCGTGCTGGTCCTTGAACCATTTAGAATGCCGCTTTCTCTGGGTTGGCTCTGGAATCAGACTTGAGGTTAGCAGGTGTGGTGGCTTGAATGGAATAGCCCCCACAGACTCTTGTCTTTGAATGCTTGGTCCATAGGGAGTGGAACTATTAGAAGGTATGGCCTTGATGAAGGAAGTGTGTCACTGTGGAACTGGGCTTTGAGGTCTCCTATGCTCAAGCTATGCTCAGTGTCACAGTTTCTCCTGCCTGGGGATCAAGATGTAGCACTCTCAGCTCCTTCTCCAGCACCATGTCTGCCCGCACGCTGCCATGTCCCACCGTGAGGATAATGGACTGAAACTGTAAGCCACCCCAATTAAATGTTTCCCTTTATAAGAGTTGCCGAGGACATGGTGTCTCTTCACAGCAATAAAAACCCACACTAAGACAGGAGGGCAGGGAGCCAGGAAAATACATTGTCCAAAGTGGAGTCTCTCCAGCAATTCCTTCTAAGGAAACACATGGACAGAGCTGTTCTTAACTAGTGCTAAAAAGTCATTAGAGCCATAAAGGAAAACCTGAGAGCAGAGGGGGTCTAAGGGGGAGCCATTTTTTTACTGGTGCATCTGCCAAGGCAGCAGGCCTGCTTTTCCTTCTGTTGGAGCTCAGGACACCACGAGCTCCAGGCTTGGCTTCTGCACAGTCAGTGTGAGGACCTCTTGGCAGCTCTCCCTTTATCCCCTGGTTAAAAAAGTGCATTTTTACCTTACATACTGTGGTTCTCTGGGATTGCCTTTGAAATTGCCTTCTTTACCCTTATAGAGCAGACCTGAAGCTGGCCTACACTTCTTGCACATGAATCTCTTTCCCTTGGTCCTGCTCCCTTGCCTGAAGCCAGTTGCCTGTGATGGATGGTCTAGTTTCTGGAAAAGCTTATCTTTATCCAATCTAAGTGAGCTATGACTTCTACTCTATCCATAAATAATACCAGCTTCAGAATACAATTTCTGAATGCATCATTACCAGTGAGGGACAGAGGACTAGTCATCTGGTTCCATGATGCTCCAGGACAGACATGGTAATGGATAAACCATCAAGACCCAGTGTGGATGGAAGATAAGGATAATTTTGTGGAGGACCAACTGGCCTTGGTCACTCCTCACATGATTGAATGAGGATTGAGTGAAATAACACCTGTAACACAATAAAATGATGCCTGTTATAAAAGAAGTATACAGCAAACATCTACTATTCTAATAACTCACAGTGGGTAGAGTTTACCTCTGTGGTTGAATAATGGTCTTTATTATTGGCTGAGATCCATTATTCAATCAGGGAGTGATGTCCCTATCTCTTAAAGAAACATAAAATATGAACCTTCTTAATACTGTACTTATCACAAATGCCAAATTTGATTCACAATGAAAGACAGATTCAAGAGACAATCTGATGCAATCAAGTAGCATTTGTAAAACTAAATCTCCTCAGCACACATGGTAGTTCACATTGGCGATGACCTCCTTATCTGTGGTTTAAAATCACACACTAGTCCCTGTCACCTCTGGCCAGTAATTCAGCTCTTGTTCCTTATTATCACTAAACTTCCAGGGATTTTTTTTTTCACTCCCCATTTTCATGAGTTTTTGTCATTTGCTCAGGCAGCTGACATTTTCTAAGGAACTAAGGAAGAATTCTAGGTAGCTGAGCCGTGAGCTGCTTGACTTCCAATAACCTTACATTATCCCTGAGAAAAATGGAAACTGTGGCCTCTGTCCAGGAACAGGGCAAGGGTTTTTCTTTCTGCATGTCTGACTTCTCAAGTCTCTCAGTCTGTTTAGTCAATATTTACCTGTCAGCTCAAAGCATGCTGCTGCTAAGCTCAGAGGAATTAAATCAATCCATTTTTCTTCTGCTTTATTGGACCTTTTCTTAGCTACAGTGTTTTGTGGACTGGATATTTTTAAGTGACAGATACAGCAAAAACCCTTCATGGCACAGGACAAAGGGACCAGAGCCACAGGTAATTCAGAGGTTCAGCGACTACAACCACTACACTGTTATTATCCAGAGCTTCAAAAACTCCAGAAACATGATCAGATCAAGAGGGGTGAATCCACATGATCAGTAGGCATGGGAACAGTTTTCTGTGCCCCAGAATGTAATGTTTTAAAAGCATTTGGACCTCCATAAGCACTATGTAAACAGGTTTTCTTGTTTTGGATGTGTGGGCTTTCCTGTCATTTTTCTTTACTGGGGTACCACATATGCATTATTTTCCCAGGAAAGCATTCTATCGTGGAGGCATTAATACGGCTTTCCAAAGCAGTCTGTCTGTGCTAACTCCAAGTGTGCTGGGACTTATCTTCAGTCTTACTTCCTGCAGGGTCTACATGTTCTCTCTCACTTATCCCTTTGTCCTCTGCTTCTTACAACACCCATATGGTGGCTGCTTGGAGGACAGAACAGAGCCAAACTCATAGACTTCTTCCAGTTCCTCCCCAATCCATGTCTTGGTGAGGCTCAAAGGTGATCCCATCCCATCAGCAAACAAAAGCACTATAAGCCAGCGGAGACTGTCCTGTGATAGCTCAGCAGGAACGATCAGAGACATGACCACAGTGAGATAGAACCGTTTCTAATAAACACAGTTCAAGGAACAAAAACAACAGTTTTCAAGTGGGGGGGAGGACAACCAAGTACATCAGGGGCAGTGACCAGCCTTACCATTTATCTTCCTCTTTCCGAGATAATCATCAAAAGCATTTCCCGGTGAGGTCCTCTAGACCGTTTTGCCCTGGCACATTTTACTTTATTTTGTGGTGTTTTTTTGGTGCTGTGAATTAAATCCAGAGCCTCGTAAACACTAAGAGAAGACTCTACCACTGAGCTCAAAACCCCTACGGCAGGGCTGGGGAGCTGTCTAGCCCATTAAGGGCACTGGCTGCTTCTCCAGAGACCAGGATTTGATTTCTTAACAGCCACACAGAGGCTCACAACCACCTATAACTCCAGTTCCTGAGGATCCAATGCCTTCCTCTGCCATCCTCAGGCACCAAGCATCACATGGTGTCCAGACATACCTGCAGACATTTTAAGGATATATAAATTTTAAGGACATTAAAGGAGTAATTTACACAAGTTGCAGTAAAAATATCATAATTGCTAAGAGGTCAGTTCTGCCCAGTGCAAGGTGTGAGACCCATCCAATCTAGAACAGAAGTATTTGGACAACTGCTAGAGAGGCAGCAACAGAGTAGTCAGTTCATAGTACTGAGTACCTACAGCAAGGTAGTCAGTTCATAGTCCTGACCACCTACAGCAGGGTAGTCAGTTCAGAGTCCTGAATACCTACAGCAGGGTAGTCAGTTCATAGTCCTGAGTACCTACAGCAGGGTAGTCCGTTCATAGTCCTGAGTACCTACAGCAGGGTAGTCAGTTCATAGTCCTGAACATCTACAACAGGGTAGTCAGTTCATAGTCCTGAGTACCTACAGCAGGGTAGTCAGTTCATAGTCCTGAGTACCTACAACAGAGTAGTCAGTTCATAGTCCTGAGTACCTACAGCAGGGTAGTCAGTTCATAGTCCTGAGTACCTACAACAGAGTAGTCAGTTCATAGTCCTGAGTACCTACAAGGGTAGTCAGTTTGTAGTACTAAATACCAACAACAGGGTAGTCAGTTTGTAGTCCTGAGTACCTACAGCAGGGTAGTCAGTTCATAGCCCCGAGTACCTACAGCAGGGTAGTCAGTTCATAGCCCCGAGTACCTACAGCAGGGTAGTCATTCGGCAGTGCTGAGCACCTGCCTGCTGGCCACTCCCCAGTGTTATGGTGCTAGCAGTCAAAATCAGAGGTTGATAATCCCAGATCCAGCAGCTACAAAACATTGCATTTCTCAGTTTTGTTTGCTTCACTGCATCTAGCTCTTTCTTTTTTCTTCTAAGAGCATTGGTGGGTGAGTAGTTTTTACCAATGAACTAGTTCTAAGAGCAAGGGTGGGTGGATAGTTTTCACAAATGAACTAGTTCTAAGAGCAATGGTGGGTGGGTAGTTTTTACCAATAAACTAGTTGCCCACAGGAGTGTTTCTATTTCATTTCAGGTCTGTCCTGGAAAATAATAAGGCTAGTCTTCCCCAGGTAACTTCAGTCCTTCAGTAATAATGAAAGTGCTGAGAACATTTTTAAATAATATTGTTCTTAGCCTTTTGAAGAGTCAGGATGCTCAGCTGGCACTCTCCTCGTCCCCCAAGGGTTTCCTCCTACACTATCTCAGAAAGAAGAGGAAACTCAGGGGAGTTGGCATGAGTCAGGCAGCAGAGGAATTCTTGTTAGAAATGACTGGGGGAGAGGATTAACATTTTACTGTCAGGAAACTTCTAAACAAATATTAGGTGACTGAGTGAGCTGACTGAGAACAATCAGTAGAGTGAGTAAAGCGGGGCGAGACAGTGGCTAAGAGGCTCCGGGGAGGAGCTCCCAGCAGACACCAATTTAAACGGTTATTCCGGAGCCAACACATCTTCACACAGCTGAGGAAACCAGGTTTGAGGCCATAGAATCTGGTTTGGTAAAATAATAAGGGATGACATTTTGAAAAGGCAGGACAGTAAGAGTTGCCTGGGCTAGCCCTTCCTAATCCAAGCGGTTCAGTAAGGAGGAAGAAGAAATTAAGTCCACACCTTAGGGTTGAGGTCCAGTACCAGGCCCACCACTAAGAAGCCCGGGACCCATGCTCCCTGTCCCCAGTCTGTTAAAATAGACCAATAGATGTAAATAAATATTTCTCAGGAGGAGACATACAAATTGCTAGTAGGTATGATGAGATAATACAGAAGCACTTCAGTTCAAAGACCATTAGGTAAATTAAAATCAAAATGAGATAATGTCACCTCACTCTGGTAAGACTGGTTATTATCAAAAAGGCTACAGATAGCATGCACTAGTGAGGATGCAGAAACAGTGACCCTTACAGTCTATGGGGAATACCCATTAGTGCTGCAGCCAGCCTGCTGAAAACGAAGATGTCCTAAAGGGGTGCTTGTGTCTCTCAGTCTCACTATAAAAACTATTGAAAGGCCTGGAAGAGGGAGGAAGACCCAGGCTGACCAACTCGCCTGCCATCCTGGCCCAGATCCAGTACTCCTAGTCAGTCAGTCCACCCCAACATCTACTCCATCTACAGAGCAAGTGGAGGAACCTGTCCTACAGAATCAAATCGGGACTACATCATGGCCATCCAAAATGAAAACCTGGAGTATGGCTGTGATCAAAGATGGTGGTGGCGGCAGACACCTGCCACAGGACTGTGGAGCAGCTCCGAGGCGCCAGAGAAACCAATGGAGGAGCAGTCTGCAGAGCCCACAGTGTCCCTGGGACAGCTAGAGAAGGGCAGGTCCCACAGGAAGATGATTTTAAAAAGTGGACTCATGAAGTTGGGAGGAAAGGTGACGGAACAGAGCCGCATGCACGGGGGTGATATAACTACAGAAGCTGCAGAGAAGGATATGGGAATGATATGGGTGCACAGCCCAGCAGACAAAGAACAGGGCATCAAGGAACAGAGCTGATGTTTTCGACCCTGTAGCACGGACCTGCCACTACTGCTCACCATGCGGTGAGCCTCAGTGTGGCCGGCATTGAAAGGTATGTGGCAGTCTGGAGCTCTCGAGGATCCTGCTCATCCCATGCCCCTCCCTAGCCACAACATCACCCTGACCCTGACTCTGGGCAACAGCAGGATATCCAAGATGAGTCCCAGTGATGGTCCAGTATTTATGGTGCTTCAGAAACTAGAAACTTTGAACTAGACCAATGACTCCTTGCTATGTAAAGCTGCTTGGGCAATGTATGTATGTATGTCTGTATGTATGTATGTATGTCTGTAGCATGAATCTTAAAAGTTCTTATTAATAAAATCAAACTTGAGCCAGGTATTGGGGTGAACACTGGAAGGTCAGAGAGACAGAATAAGCCACAGCTATCTCACCTCACTGAATCCTCAGCTGGTCTTGTTTCCTCAGACTGGATGCCCCGAGCCCTCATCCAGAATGGGTCTCAGCTGAACTGCTGCTAGAAGCCTGAAAGCTTAACCAGCCACATGCTTCTCCAGGCCAAAGGCTTCTCCAGGCCAAAGGCCTGCTCAGGCCAAATGCCTCTAGTTTCTGGTCCTCACGCCTTATATACCTTTCGGCTTTCTACCACCACTCCCTGGGATTAAAGGCTGACTTTCTGGGATTAAAGGCGTGGGTCACCATGCTTGGGTGGATCCTTGAACACATGAATTTCTGCCTCTCAAATGCTAGGATTAAAGGCATATGCTACCACTGCCTAACCTCATGTTTAATATTGTGGCTGTCCTGTTCTCTGACCCCAGATAAGTTTATTAAGGTACACAATATTTTGGGGAACACAATACCACCACATATGTCTGTATGTATGTATGTATGTATGTATATGTATACACACCACATACACACATACATACAGACATACATACACACACACACACACACACACACACACAGTGTGTGGAACACTGCAGTTTGCAATTCCACTTCAATGAACAAATATGCAAAGGAGAGGTGGTAAAGAGAGAAACCACAGTAGTAACAGGCGTGTGAGAAGGATCCAATGAACGGGAGAGCATGTTGATGCCAAGCATGGCTGGCAGGGTGATGTGCAGCAGCCTGCAGATAGCACAGACTCTGCCCCCAAACACACTGCCCAGCTGCATGATTGCCCTAGATTGGAGCAACCACAGGATGTCCAAGATGGAGAATGGTTCATTTTCTGGATTGGGCCTCCTTGAAAGCCCTCCAGGGCCTGTGTTGCCCCTGGAGACCATGTTGGTATCTGTGATCCATGCTACTGCTGGAGGATGTGCTGGCATCCATGTGGTCTGTGCTGCCACTGGAGGCCACGTAAGTGTTGGTGGTTCATGTTGCTGCCAAGGGCCACGTCCATGGCCTGTGCTGCTGCCAAGGTCTATTATAGTGTCCATGGTCCATGCTGTGGCTGAGGGTTGTGTGGACGTCTGTGATGGTCCATGCTATAGCTGAGGGCTGTGTGGATGTCTGTGGTCTGTGCTGTGACCAGAGGCCATGTGGATGTCCGTGGTCTGTGCTCCTGCTGGAGGCCATGTTGATGTCTGTGGTCCATGCTGCACTAAGGGTCATGTCAGTGTCCCATGGTCCCTGTAACAACCAGCAGCCATGGTCTATGATGTCTCCTGAAGCCATGCTGATATCCATGGGCTGTGTTGCCACAGGAAGCCATGTTGATGTGTGTGGCCTGTGCTGCTGCTGCCTGAGGCCATGTTGACATGTGTGACCTGTGCTGCTGCCCAGGGCCTTCTTAATCTCTGTGGTCTGGCTGTGTGGATGTCCATGGTGATGTTACCACCGAAGGCCATGGGGCTGTCTGTGGTCTGTGCTGACACCTGAATCCACGCTGATGTCTGTGGCCTGTGCTATAGCCAGAAACCACGTGGAAGTTCATGATCAGCGGTGCCACTGACTATGAAGGGAAAGGAAGCTTCTTTTGCAGTATCCATGTATCCATGACTACAGACTTACAGTTGAGAATGAGAGACACTGAAGGCTTCTGAGACACATCTCCTCCCCCCCCCCCCGCCAAAAAAAATGAAACAGCCTAGACAAAAAGCCATCCAAGAGGACTCTTTAAAAAAAAAATTGTGATAGGGAAGCTGAAGTGTAGCTCTTCCCTGCGGATGGCTTCTGGTGGGTGGGGAAGGACTCAGTTTTCTTTAAGGGGCTGGGCACAGGAGTGTGAGCATGCTCCAGTGAGTCTGTGGACAGCACAAATTGGACTTGGTTTTTTTTCTTCTTCCTCTTTTGTTTTTGGGGAGGTCACAAGGGTGGGGGTGGACCTGGGAGGACTAGGAAGTGAATGTGATCAGGGTGCATTATGTGAAATTTCCAAATAATCAATAAAAATATTGTGTTAATAAAAAAAAGATAATGGACCCCAAAGAATTGGGAATTTCCCCAGGAATCTTATGCTAGGAGAAGGAAAAGGCCAGTGGGAAAACTTGTTCCCCAGAAGGAGAATTCTCACAGTTCTGAGAACTTGTCAGGACACCTTGCAGAGTGAGACTGAAGCCCAGACAATAATGGGTCCGGGTGGGCGGGACCACACCTTAACCCAGGGCTGCTTAGATGTGATGTCCATATCGCTGGCCCTCTGTTTAAATTTGACCTCACTTCAGATCCCCAAGATAGACGTAGGGTTTCACTGAGCCTCTTCTTTCCTCTTCCCGTGTGACCACATTGAATAAGTTTCTTTTTTTTTTTCTTTCTGCTTTTCATGTTTAATTTGGCTCTTTTAGTTCAATTATTAGTGACTGGGTAGCCATGCCTGACTTGGGGCACAGATGGTGAACCTCAATTTTGATAACAGTACAAGCGTTATGGGAAAAAGTATGGAGAGTCCTCAAAAATAAGACTACTACGTGATCCATCAATCTTATTACTAGGAACAGAGCCGGGGAAATGCAGTCCGCACATCCAAGAGATAGCCTCACCCTCATGTTTCCTGCAGCGCACACTATTCATCATAGCCAAGAAACAGACCACATGTCCACCAAAATGATGATGACTAGATAAACTGGTACATATATACAAGTGAATATTATTCGGCCAAAAAGAGAGAATAAGAGAGAACAAAGTCCTGCCATTTGTGACACCGTGGATGGACTTAGAAATTATGTTCAGTGAAACAGAACAGCCATCATAGACAGGTGCTGGTTGATCTCATCTACATGGAAAACCTAAACATGTTGGCTTCCTAGAATTTGAGAGAAGGATGTTGGTTGCTAACGGCTGCAGAGAGAAGGAGGAAGCGGGGAGGGCTGGAGAAGTGTTGACCAGTGAGCACTCAGTTCAACATGAACCAGAGGTTCTGCTCTGCATCTCCACTCTGCGGTGATCTGCCTGCAATAATGTGTATTCCAGAAAGCTACAAGAAAAGAATGTAAATGTTTCACCACAAAGAAATGATAAAAATTTGAGGGGATAGGCAAGTTTAATCGGACTTAATAACTAGATAATATACGTATGCATAGAAACATCACATGGTACCCCATACATATGCACAAGTTTTATATTCTTATGTGTATGTTTTATAAATAAATCCGATTTAAATGTAAAAACAAGAAAAGAATGTATTCACTTTGCAGACCACAATCAGGGCTCAAAGTTTCCTGGCAGGGATTTGAAGCACTCAATTTACCATGTTTGTGAAATCAGTTTCAAGTTGCCTTCTCCCCCAAAGCAAGGTCAGAGAAAGGCCATGTGTCTGGGCCACACTTGAAGGCTGAGAGATGGCTCCGATAGCCTTCCAGAGGCACTTGTACGCTGTGATTAAGCCGCAACCATGAAGTCTCATGCGCTCCACTGAACAAAGGAAATGGTTTTCCAATGAAAATTAATCAAGCTGTGACTGCAGTTTCACCTGGTTCTTTAAATGGTTACATACTAGGTTTTTTCACCTTTATGTCGAAGGTCTGTGCTTTCAAAACTTACCCACTTGGGAAAGTTCTAGATCCCTGTCTGGGGACCCTGGTGCATGGTTACAAAAGCAGCTGTGCTGGAAGTTACACTGTTTTGCACACTCAGTTGGCTCTGGGTGGCAGGAAAGCTGTTTCCACTTTGCTTAATGAGGAGATTAAGCCTGAAAGAATGTGATGCAGGCCAGGGGTCCCTTTCCTCCACACAGCTAGATTCCATTCCTGAAATGCAGACGTTTGGCTGCTTTTACACCCTGAACAAGTGCTTCTTAATCGCCAGTGGAGGACCGCAGGTGTTTCTCCCGGAGCAGCCTTCCAGGCAGCTAAGATTCAGTGGTTCTGAACCTGAGAGTGACCCATCTGATGAACTGGATCTTTGCTTTCGAGTCTGGCAGCCACGGTGCTCACTAGACTGCACATTGAGCATGTGATGATGCCTTAGTCAAAAGTTACAAGTGGAATCTGTAACACAGCTATAAATGGTTTTATTTTTGTTGGGCGAGAGCCTGTCTCTGAATGAAGTCATGATTCCTTCATGGAGCTTCAGAGACTTCAAATCTGGCATCTGGCCTGGGCTTTTTAACATTTGCTGAGCATGATTGTTTGGTTGCTTCAAGACACTGCAATGGGACTTCTGAAAGTTTTCATTCCCACAGTTGAAGAGTGTCCACGCACCCTTAGGTGGCTCCTCCAGAACACTGATGCCACAGGAGGTAGGCTATGCCACTGGACCACAGAGAAGGCTAAACCACGATCCATAGCTTGAGAGGAGGGGTTAGAACTGAGCCGTTATACCAGTGCCCGGTCCTCACAGCTGTGGGGAAGATTAGTTTCCTGAATCTCTTTGACACCTGTGTGTGTGCTGTCACCTTAATTCAGAAAACAGAGAGAGGCTTGAACTGTAACTGTGTTAACTGCATCACCAATAACAAAGGCCTGGGCACAACAACATTCACCTACAGCCTTGCACTTCCGTCAAGTATGCAGAATTTGCAGACTATTCTTTAAGTTGAAATCACTGTATGCATCCTGTCACCTGCCCTGCTGAAAGCTCCTTGGATGGAGAAAGCAGATTGCAATTATTCTCATAACAAGCTTGAGGTAGTAAGATGACCTTTGGAGTCAAATTGACCTGTTTTGAATGCCAGACTTTCATAGATTCTTGGCCTTCTGATATTACTTAGCTCCTCAGGCCCCAGTGTACACATCTGCTAAATGGGACTAACAGCTTAAGCATCAACTTTGTCCTTAACTTGACAATGGAAGTGCCAATTCTGGTGCTTTGTGTGCACACAGGAGACATTTGAACCAATTTTCTAAAAATAAGCAGCTAACATTTTCAAAAATGGAAAAAAATATATACTGTGCAACAATCCTGCCTATGAGTAAGAGAAAGAACTAAGGGGACCCTGCTGGCTGTCCACTGTCCATCATCAAAGGAACCCTGCTGGCTGTCCACTGTCCATCATCAAAGGGCACATTGGTGGTAGATCCCAAAAAATCAAATCTCCTGAGGCTGGAGAGGTTGCTCAGTGGTTAGAAGCACTTGTTGCTCCTGCAGAGGACCTGAACTTGAATCCCAACACCCACACAGTGGTTCATAATTATCTATAACTCCAATTCCAGGTGATCTGGTGCCTTCTTCTGACCTCCTTGGACACCAATCATGCATGTGGTGCACATCCATACATGCAGACAAAATACACATAGAATAAAATAAATACATCTGACTTTAAAAAGAACTTACAAAAACTCAAGACCCCTGAATTTTAGATGAATTCTTGAAGGTTATCTAAGGGTCTGAAAATGTCTGAATTCCAAGTCTGCAATGGTCCATCAAGTAATAGAATGGAGCAGGCAGATGGAGGATCTTCCAGGACTGGAGAATCTCATCCGAGCTAATGTAATTTTTGGATACACCTCATAGCAGCTTTGTAGCCTCAACCAAAGGCATTAAAAACAGAGTCAGGCTCAAGAATATCTGAGAGGTTTGTTTTCTTGGCTAGAGCGATAACATTCATGGTGTGTCCTCAAATAAAGGAAGGCTTAAAAGATGAGCTAGAAGAAAGCATAATACCAAGATTTCCCATTCCCACCTCTAGTTCTATATTAGGTCATTTTCCATTCCTGTGTCACCGTACTTGGAGCTGGTTAACATATAGATGGAAAGCTCACAGTGTTGGAGGCCAGAAATCCAAGATAGGGTTGGCCCATGGATCTACCTCTGCTGAAAGCCTTGGCTGAATCCCATTATGACTGATGGCATTGAGGTGTGAGCATGTGTGAGAGAGACAGAACACGGGGCAAGGAAGGATGCCAGAGGCTGAGTACCCCCATCAGTGACACAAGGTGACATCAGAAGGCAGGAAGCCTGCAGCCGTGGAAGAGGAAAACTGTTCACCACAGCTTCCAGAGATGTACAGTGACTATGGGCTGGATGTCACTGAATCCTCTGATTTTTCAAAATCAGTTTGAAGTCCAAACCTTCACGTGAATCATTCCAAATTCGAAACATTGGTAAAATGCCATTCTTCATTTAAAATGCATCTGCAGGGCATGGTTGAACCAAGACTAAGCCTGTCAGCTGAGGAGGGGGCAGTGGAAGAATGTTTAACTACAAAGAATAAGGAGCCAGAGAGCAGTTGGTAGAGCCAAACAGGATAATGAGTGCATGAGGTATTGACTGGGATATTTTGAAGCGAGGCACATGAGCTTGGAACTCACTCGGCTTTTGCAGTATTTGACCCCTACCGTCCTTTGCCTCCTCTCTGTGAACAGGGAAATAATAATGACCAAACACAGCCAGTGAGATCATTGGAGAGGCTGCGCCAGGGGAACGTGCCTGGTGTCTGGTTTGACAGAGTTCGGTCTAGGGAGAATGTGGAAGATGGGACCTCCAAGGCCTTCTGGATCCGGACGTAGGGCCAATTTGTGAATCTGGGTTTCTCTTTAATGGCCTAGCAATTTTTAAAGTGGGTCACTTGAAATCCTCAGGAAATGAGCAAAATCTTTGGAGAACTCTTGGCCATAGAGGAATCCCTAGGTTTTGAAGGAACATGTTGCCATCTTTAGACCTGTTGACTTTGAAAACAGAAACCAATGGCTTTGCTTCTTATTCATATTTTAAGAGTATTTCACCTAATACTTTTCCAGTTTCTCTATTTTTTCCTTTTTCAGTGTTCACTGTAAAAAAAAAAAAAGTGGAAGAAATGTAATGTAAGTAGAGGTCCAGGTCTATAAATAGATAAGACTTGGACCATGCTCTTGGGTTCTTTCTGGAAACCCTGCATTTTGTGTATTTTATGTACTCCACTAAAGCCAGCATGCGCCGGTGTACTAAGGAAGGGTGGTCTGCTCAGTCAGGTCATCGGCAGAAGCAGAACTGGTGGCTTCAGATGGGACCGACCAAAGTAAGTCCTCAACTTGAACTTCTGAGTCACACATTAAAAAACAAACCAGCAAACAAAACTAGAAATTGACTCCAAAAGTGAGATTTAAAGTCACAATATTGTACTCTGTAGTTAAGATGTACTCTGTCTGTTATTTCTGAATTGCCATTTTTGTTTTGGTTTTTCTTTCTTTCCTTCTTTTATTGAAAATAGCTTTTTTCCCCATAAAATATATCTTGATTATGTTTTCCCTTCCCTCTACTCCACCCAGTTCCTCCCCACATCCCCTCCCATCCAATTCACCTGCTTTCTGCCTCTAATTAAAAGATAAACAGGATTCTAAGGGATAATAATAAAATATAGTATAATATAATAAGGCAAAACAAAAACTAACCACATTGGAATAGGATGAAAAAACAAAAGGAAAAAAGCTCAAGAAAAGACAAGAGAAACAGATATAGATGCAAGACTCGCTCATTTGCACACTCAGGAGTCATAAAAACATAAGCCTGGAAGCCATAATATACATGCAAAGGACCTGTCGAGTTTAAAAGGGGGGATTACTAAGTAAATAAATGCATAAGTAGATAAAATATATAAATAAAATACAAATTAAAAAGGATTTTTTAAAAAGTCTTGACATGACATTATGAGACAAGGAACCTCCAAACATGCCACTGATTTTGTTTTCTGCAGTCAAATACCACTGAGCTATACCCCCTGATTTTGTTTTCTGTTGACCATCTACTTGTGGGGATGTGAACTACCCTTAAGAGTAGTTTGTTTCCCTAGTGAGACTCCTTTGGAGAAAACTAAACTTTCATTTACAAGTGGCTGTCAATTGGTGGTAACATCTGGGTTAGGGATGGGGGCATGTGTCAACTTCTTTCAGCTCTAGGGCCCCATCTGCTGGAGACCCTGCGGGCCCTGTGCATGCTGCCTCAGTCTCTGTGAGTTCCTGTGTGCACCAATCCTGCTGACTTAGAAGGCCTTGCTTCCCTGGTGTCCTCTATCCTCTCTGACTCTTGCACTCTTTCTCTCTCCTCTTCCACTGGGTTTCCTCAGCCCTGAGAGGAGAGATTTGATGGAAACATTCATTTAGGGCCGAGGGTTCCAAAGTCTCTCATCCTCTGCATATCGTCTGGCTGTGGGCCTCTGTATTTGTTTCTATTTGTTGCAGGAGGAAGCTTCTCTGATGATGGCTGAGCAAGGCACTGATCTGCAAGTATAGCAGAGTGTCATTAGGAGTCATTTTATTGCTGTAGGTATTTTGTTTGTTTGTTTTTCCTGACAGGGTTTCTCTGTTTCACTGTGTAGACCAGACTGGCCTAGAACTCAGAGATCCACCTGCCTCTGCCTCCCAAATGCTGGGCTGGGCATGTGCCAACACTGCTCAGCAAAGCTTTGTGGTTTTGTTTTGGTTTTTTCTGGTTTTTCGAGGCAGGGCTTCTCTGTGTAGCCTTGGCTGTCCTGAAACTCAATCTGTAGACCAGGCTTGTCTCAAACTCACAGAGATCCGCCTGCCTCTGCCTCCTGAATGCTGAGATTAAAGGTGTGTGCTGCCACGGCCCAGCTGCTGTGTTCTTTTAGTAAACCAGTAGTAATTGGTTTTAGCATAGGTCAGTGGGCTAGCTAGTCTGAAGTCTTGGTCATCCAAGCAGTGGATTTAATCTCATGTTGTGGGCCTTAAATCTAATCAAATACAGGTTGGTTTCTCTCACAAGCTTTGGGCCGCCATTGCACTAGCCTATCTTGCAGGCAGATCATCATTGTAGATCAAACGTTGTAGCTGGGTTGGTGTTTACCTTTCTCCTTTAGTAGACTGTTGTCTTCGTTAGAGTTTCTATTGCTGTGATGACCAAAAAGAAAGTTGGGGAGGAAAGGGTTTATTTGGCTTACAGTTACACATTGTAGTCCATCAGGACAGGAACTCAAATTCCAGAAACCTGGAGGCAAGAGCTGATGCAGAGGCCGTGGAAGGGTGCTGCTCACTGGCTTGCTCATCGTGTTTTGCTCAGCCTATCTGCTTCTAGAACCCAGGACCACCAGCCCAGGAACAGCACCACCCACAATGGACTGGGCCCTCCCCATCAACCACTAATTAAGAAAATTCCCTACAGCTGGATTTTATGGAGGCATTTTCTCAATTGAGGGACCCTCCTTTCAGACGACTCCAGCTTGTGTCAAGTTGACCTAAAACTAGCCAGGACAAGTGCAGACAGGGTACTTCCCTGTACCAAAGATGCTAGCACATAAAAGTGAAGGCTCTGTGTAGATACCAGCTGGAATTCTCTATGCTCAATGAGTTGTGTAGGTGTTGTCTTAAGCAACCGGGCCTTTCTGTCAGTCTGTGGAGAAAAAACTATAGTCTTGGCAACAACCTGGATTGTTTGGAGGTTCCAACAGAACTCCTTTGGCCAGCAACTCAATTAGATGTAAACCATTGCCAGTACTGGAAACATAAGAGATGTCCAGTTGGGGCTCTGTCGTCCCCATTATTTGTCAGTCTCATTTAGATTGCCTTTATATATGTATATATTTTAGGAGGCTTCTACTGTATTAGGTTTCCATACCACCCCTCAAATGGCCTTTGGTTTTAGCCATCTCTCCCCACATTCCCTCCCTCATCCCCCTCTTGACTCCCCCTCCCTACTTGATCTTCCCTTTCTCGCACCCCCCTCCCCATCCACCCATAAGTATCTATTCTGCTTCCCTTTCCTAAGGATATCTGTCTGCCCCACCCCAATCCCAGTCCCTTACTCTATACCTAACCTCTATGTTTCTACAGACTGTAGCTTGCTTATGATTGATGTGACAGCTGGTGTCCACAATAAGTGAATACATACCGTATTTGTTTTTCTGGGTCTGGTCTACCTCATTCTAGTAGACCAGGTTTTTCTAGTTCCATCCATTTATTGGCGAGTTTCATGATTCATTTTTTTTAACTTCCCAGTAATACTCCATATTGTAAATGTACATTTTCTTTATCCATTCATCTGTTGATCCAATTTCTGGTTATTATGAATAGAGCAGCAATGGACACAATTGAGTAAGTGTCTCTGTAGCAGGATGAAGGGATCTTTGGGTACAAGAACTTTTGGCCCAAGAGTGGTATATAGCTGGATGTTGAGGCAGATTGATTCTCAAGCTGAGGAACCGCCATATTGATTTCCAAGACAACTTTGTCTTGTTCCTGATTTTAGTGGAATTACTTTGAGCTTCTCTCCATTTAAGTTGCTGTTGGCTATGGTCTTGCTGTGATGGTACAAGTTTGCACTCCCACCAGCAATGGACAAGTGTTCCCCTTACTCCACATCCTCTCTAGCACAAGCTGTCATTTGTTTTATTGACCTTAGCCATTCTGCCCAGTGTAAGATGAACTTTCTGAGTAGTTTTGATTTGCATTTCCCTGATAGCTAAGGATGTTGAATATTTAAGTGTTTCTCAGGCATTTGAGATTCCTCTATTGAGAATTTTGTTTAGATCTGTACCCCCATTTTAATTGGGTTGTTTGTTTTCTTGATATCCAGTTTTTTGAATTTCTTACATATTTTCAATACTAGCCTCTATCTGATGTGCAGTTGGTAAAAAAAATTTTCCTGTTTTACAGGCCTCCACTTTGTCCAGATGATGGTATCCTTTGACATACAGAAGCTTTTCAGTTTCATGAGGTCCCATTTATTAATTGTTGATATGTGCCTGTGCTAACAGTGTCTGTTAAGAATTTTTTTCCTGTGCCAATGAGTTCAAGGCTATTCCCCACTTTCTCTTCTGTCAGGTTCAGTGTATCTAGTTTTATGTTGAGGTCTTTGATTTACTTAGAGTTGAGTTTTGTAGAAGGTGGTAAGTATGGATCTACTGGCACTCTTCTGCATGCTGCCATCCAGTTTGGCCAGTACCATTTGTTGAAGATGCTGTCTTCTTTCCTTTGTGTATTTCTGGCGTCTTTATCAAAAAGCATGTGTCCATAGGTGTATGGATTTATGTCTGGGTCTTCCATTTGGTTCCATTGATCGATGTCTATCTTTGAGCTGATGTCATGTTGTTTTTATTACTATAGCTCTGTAGTATAGTTTGAGGTCAGAGATGGTGACACCTCCAAAAGTTCTTTGATTATTCAGGATTGTTTCAGCTATCCTGGGTTTTTTCTGTCCTCTCAAGATCTGTGAAAAGTTGTGTTGGGATTTTGACAGGGATTACATTGAATCTGTAGAATGCTTTTGGTAGGATGGACATTTTTACTACATTGATCCTACTGATCCATGAGCATGGGAGATCTTTCCATCTTCTGGTATCCAATTTCTTTCTTCAAAGACTTGAAGTTCTTGTCATAGATGTCTTTCACTTTCTTGGTTAGAGTTACCCCAAGATATTTTATATTGTTTGTGGCTGTTGTAAAGGGTGTTGTTTCCCAGATTCTTTTCTCAGTCTGTTTGTCATTTGTTTATAGGAGAGCTACTGATTTTTGTGAGTTTGTTTTGTATTCAGCTATTTTGCTCACAGTGTTTATCAGCTGTGGGAGTTTCCTGGTATAATTTTTAGAGTCATTCATATATACTGTCACATCATCTGCAAATAATGATATTTTGACTTCCTTCTTTCCAATTTGTATCCCCTTAATCTCCTTCAGTTGCCTTGTTGCTCTAGCTAAGACTTCAAGTGCTACATTGAATAGTTATGGAGCAAGTAAACAACTTTGACTTGTTCCTGATTTTAGTGGAATTGCTTTGAGTTTCTCTCTATTTAAGTTGTTGTTGTCTATGGTCTTGCTGGAAACTGCCTTTGATATGTTTAGGTATGTCCCTTGTATTTCTAACCTCTCCAGGACTTTTATCATGAAGGGGTGTTGGGTTTTGTCAAAGGCCTTTTCTGCATCTAATGAGATGATCATGTGGTTTTTGTCTTTCAGTCTGTTTATATGGTGGATTACACTGACTGATTTTTGTATATTGAACTATCCCTACATCTCTGGGGAAGCCTACTTGATCATGGTAGATGGTTTTTGTTATGTGTTCTTGAATTTAGCTTGCAAGTATTTTATTGAAAATTTTGCATCTATGTTCATAAGGAAAATTAGTCTGTAATTCTCTTCCTTTGTTGGGTCTTTATGTAGTTTATGTAGCAGGATAACTGTGGACTCAAAAAACAAATTGGGTAATATTCCTTCTGTTTCTATTCTGTGTGATAATTTGAGAAGTATTGGGGTTAGCTCTTCTTCAAAAGTCTGGTAGACTTCGGCACTAAAACCATCTGACACTGGGTTTATTGTTTTTGTTGTTGGAAGAATTTTAATGGTTGATTCTACTGCACTGGGGCTTATAGGTCTATATAAATTGCTCATCTGACCTTGATTTAACTTAGAGTGGTTTGTATCTAGAAAATTATCCAATTTTGTTGAGCTTGTCTTTATGGGTCTTTGGGTTTCCTTGGTGTCTGTTGTTATGCCCACCCCCTTTCATCTCTAATTTTTTTTTAAATTTGGATCTTCTCTTTCCACCTCTTACTTAATTTGGAGAAGGGTTTGACAATCTAACTGATTTTTCTCAAAGAACTAACCTTTGTTTCATAGATTCTTTGTAATTTTTGTTTGCTTCTGTTTTATTGATTTCAGCCCTCAGTTTATTCCTTACCATGTACTCCTTTTGGTGTGATTTCTACTTTTCATTCTAGAGCTTTCTGGTGTGCTATTAAATTACTAGCATGTGACTCAGACCCACCTTCATTGTGTCCCATAAGTCTGGGTAGGCCGTGTTTTCATTTTCATTCAGTTCTAGAAATTAGTTTCTTTCTTATTTCTGCCATTCAGGAGTGAGCTGTTCAGTTTCCACGAGTTTGTAAGCTTTCTCTTGTTTCTATTGTTGTTCGTATCCAGCTTTAAGCTGTGGAGGTCACATGGGATGCAGGGTGTTATTTTAGTTTCATTGTATCTGTTGAGACCAGCTGTGGGAGTATGTGGTCAGTGTTGGAGAAAGTTCCATGAGGTGCTGAGAAGAAGCTATATTATTTTGTGTTTGGGTGAAATCTCTGTAAGGAAGGTTCATTTGGTTTATAACGTCAGTTAGCTCCAGCATTTCTCTGCTTAGTTTTTGCCTGGATGACCTGTCTATTGGTGAGAGTTGGGTATTGCAGTCTCTCTCTATAAGTGAGTCAATATATGATTTAATTTGTAGTAGTGTTTCTTTTACGAATGTGGGTGCACTTGTGTTTGATGCACAGATGTTAAGAATCAATGTCCTCTTCATGGATTTTCCCTTTCGTGAGTATATAGTGTCCTTCCCTAACTCTTCAAATTAGTTTTGGTTTTGAAGACTATTTTGTTAGATATTAAAATGGCTACACCAGCTTGCTTCTTAGGTCAATGTTCTTGGAATATCCTTTTCCAACCCTTAACCCTGAGGTGATGTCTTTCCTGATGTTGAGGTCTGTATCTTAGATGCAGCAGAGGGAAGATGGATGTTTTCACATTCATTCTGTTAGTCTGTGTCTTTTTATTGGTAAATTGAGACCACTGATGTTGAAATTTATCAATGAGCAGTGTTTGTTGATTTATGTTACTTTGTTGTTGCAGTGATGGTGGTGGTGGTGTGCATATATGTATGTGTGTTTCTCCTCTTTCGATTCACTTGTCTGGGATTATTTATTCCTTGTAAATTTTTGGGTGTGGTTAACCTCTATAGATTGGGTGTTCCTTCTAGGACCTTCTGTAGCGGTGGATTTGTAGATAGATATTGCTTAAATCTGGTTTTATCATGGAAAGTCTTATTTTCTCCATCTATGATGATTGAAGGTTTTTCTGGGTATAATAGTCTGGGCTGGCATCAGTGTGGTCTCTTAGAGTCTGCAGCACACATGCCCAGGCCCTTCTAGCTTTTAGAGTTTCCATTGAGAAGTCAGGTGTAATTCTAATAGGACTGCTTTAGCTTTTAATATTCTTTCTTTGTTTTATACACGTAGTGTTTTGATTACTATGAGCTGAGGGGAATTTCTTTTCTGGTCCAGTCTGTTTGGTGTTGTGTATGCTTCTTGTACTTTGATGGGCATCTGCTTCTTTAGGCTAGGGAAACTTTATTCTTTGATTTTTTTGAAAATATTTTCTGTGTTTTTGAGCTGGGTTTCTTCTTCCTCTATTACTATTGGTCTTAGACTTGGTCTTTTCATGGTGTCCCAGATTTCCTGGATGTTTTGTGCCAGGATTTTAGATTCAGCATTTTCTTTGACGGAGGATTCCATTTCATCTGTTGTGTCTCAGTACCTGGGATTCTCTTGTCCACCTCTTATATTCTGTTGGTGAGGCTGGCCTCTGAGGTCCCTCAAGCTCCCAAAGTTTTCATTGCCAGATTTCCCTTAGTTTGGGATTCCTTTATGATTCTGTTTCTGCTTTCATGTCTTGAACTGTTTTATTCATCTCCTTCCACTACATTTGTTTGCATAGGTTTCTTTAAGGGATTTGTTCATTTCTCTTTAAGGACCTAAGAACATTCATAAAAGTTTATTTTAAGGTCCTGTCTTCTGCTTCACCTGTGTTGCAGATCTTGGGACTGCTGTTGTCTAATGGAGACGTATCGTCCTGGCCGTTATCGATTGTGTTTTGATGCTGGTGTCTAGGCTCTTGGGTTTGGGATGATTGTAAATCTAGGTGCTGCTTTCTGGTCTTATCTTTGTTGGATGGGTGTTTTATTCCCTCATTTCTGTCGCCCTCTCCAGTTCTTAGGCTAGTGGCTGTGTATTGTCTGGAGGGAATTCTTCTGAGTTCCTTCCAGGTGTGGCCACTGAGGTTTCCAGGTAAAATGTGTTTCTAGGCATTGAGATCAGACACTTAGGAATGGGGATGGACTAAGGGAGGGGATAGGAGAGGGTCCCCAGAAGAGAGGAAAGCAGTACTGTCCACCATGTCTGTTTAGTTCCCTGGGAATGGTGTCAGAGAGTGAAGAGAGGCCACAACAGGTAGCCTGCTCCAGAGAGCTGAGGAAGAGATTAGGGGACTGGATTTGGAGAAGAGGAGGGGAGAGTGAAGACATAAAACATGCCTGCCTGCGTCGTTGATCTACTTGCTTCTCTGCCGGCTTGACTGGTGGGTTCCCAGAGAATGCCCACTGGAGTTGTGGCTGGGATGACAGGATGAGTGGGAAGGAAGATTTGGGGAGAAGATCTGAGTAATCTGCTGGAGATGGGGGCAGAGAAGAATTGCCATTTTTTTGAAATGCCCAGGGTGAATTCAAGAATGATGGACACTTTTTGTTTTCCTCCTGAGTGGATGGGGAAGTACAAGAAGCTTTGGTTAAAAAAAAGTAGGGGGGGGGAATAATTGTGTGTGTGTGTGTGTGTGTGTGTGTGTGTGTGTGTGTATTTTGCCGATGTGGATGAGGCTGAGAAATTTATTCATTCACACAGAAGTGGCCAGGCTACAATTCAAAGTCACAGATTCCATTTCTCTACAAAAGAATATACCAATGCCAAGGTTTATTCAACTGGAGTCACAGTTTTCCTAAGAATGAATTCCGACTTCAAGGGTCTAGGTGGTTCACAAAGCTGACCATACATGCCTGGAAATGCCACAGTTCTTCTCACAGTTACCACAAGATGGCAGCATTTCACCAAAGATGTCCCTTTCATCGACTATAAGAGAAAGAAGTAGAAATCAAGAAACGAACTGGTTGAGAATTCATAAAACTAGAGAGTTCAAAAGAGTTCCAAATCCCGATCGTCCCGCAATTAAATGAAGGCCTGTAACCTGAGTGCTCACTTTCAACTAGAATGGCTTCCAGCCTCCTACAACGTAGAACAAGTCCCATTTGATTCCTTCAGCGCTGTCCTGCATTCACCACGAGAGGGCAGTAAAGGCCCTTTCTCATCAGAGTCGTTTTGTTTGCAGAGTTGATGGTTCTGAATCCATCCTGTTCAAGATGTTTCGGGTTATTCTGAAGGGAGGATGTACAGTCTTCTCTTGCGGCTGCTAAACCTCCCTGAGCTGTCACTGGCACCATGGGAGCAAGGGCAGGTCACAGGCAGACTCACACTTCTCCACGGTCAGCCTCATACGTTCGGTAATTTTCTGCCTTCCATCCCCATGGTTCCACAGTTGTCTCAGCCTTCTTGAACTCTGCTTCATCCCGATTTGATTCTATTTGGTTTCTTGAGAAGAGGGACCATGTTCAGTATTTGCAGTGAGTATACCACACACCCTGGGGATCCACGAAGATGCTAACAAGATGGGTGGTTCAGAGTCACACAGGAGACGAGAGAATAGGTGAGGAGAGTCACAAAGGACTATACAGAGCCATCTTCACTCCCTCGGATAGGATGCCTCCAGTATCAACAGTAGCTTTAAGTACAATAGCAAGGCTGCTGTGGATCCCTCACACCCCTATCCCACGGGGGACATGTGGCAGTTGACTTACATGGTAACGTGCTCATGCTTTCGCTCTGGCAATCACTACTTGGGTGAACATTGCTGGAAAGAAACAATGGAGAGAATTCAAGAAAGTCATTCAGAGATGAAGAAAATAGAAGAAAAGGAGCTTCTGTGAGGAGTTTAAAGTTTACTGGGGGAAAAAAAGGAATAAATAGGTGAGTGGGCAGACAGATTGGGGAACATTGTCCTCAGAAAGGAAGTAGACTTTGTGAAATCCCTTCCGTCTCTATTCCCCCCGCCCCTGTAATTCAGGATGCTCCGTCTGCATCTCTGTCTGCCCGGCTACTGCTCAGATTGTATCGGTGCCGAGTGAGGCAATGCCTTCTTGGCACTCCCTTCACACACACTCGGTGTTTGTAGACAGTTATCATATCATTAGTCACTGCCTAGCAAGTTTGCTTTCATGTTGCCACAGAGAGGAGCCCCTCCCACCCCCTCGGCCGTGTCTGCACCGCTCTCTGATCTCCTTCCAGCGCTCTTCTTCAGGCCCCAGAGCTCTTCACCAACAACTTACTGTCTCAGGTAAAAGATCAAAGTTATCAGGGGAGGATGGGAGATGTTGTGTAGACTCAGGGCGGGGAGGCGGGGGAGAGAATTAACACTTTTCTAAAGCCAGAACCAGAGTCAAAGAAATTTCTTTATTGGCCACCTCATTTGTACAAAATGTCTAAACTACATTTAAAGTACACAACTATTGTGAGCATACCTCTAAAATGTATAAATACATGTAATGCTTTTCTTTCTCCTCATTAGAGAAAATCTATTACAGAAGCCATAAGCTTGTGTAGAGCACAGAACAAGAAGACCCAAGGCGAAAGGAATGAGGATCACAGGAAGAGGCCTCAGCCTTGAGCCAGAAGAGTCCGCGCGCTGAAGCCTCAGCAAGTAGTTATGCCGTGTGCAGGCATGAGCCAGTTGGAAAAGAAGATGGGGAGTTGAGTTGATTTATGTCTGCTGGCCTCGATTATCTTGATGAATCAGGAGGTGAGAGGGAATGGTAAGGGAGTAGTTCTGAAGAAAATCAGACCAGCACAGCCTTGAAAGGAGAGGCATTTAGGACTCAGCAGAAAGGGGACACCCCCACCCTGTTGGGCAGTAATATCATCAACACTTGTTCATTCTGACTGCCCCTGTTCTCTCAGTCCTGCGCTCTTCCCCATCCTGACAGCTGTTCTCTCAGAACAGGTCCACCACTTGTCTCATCATCTGCAGTGAAGCGCAGACAATCTTCCTCCTCTGTGCCCCCACCCCACCGCACAGGCCTCTAACAAACCTCACCATATGGCTCCATAGCTAAAAAGTCATCAGTGACTTCCTTGCCTGTGAGACAGAAGTCAAATTCCTTTCTTTGATACATAAGACTGGATAAATTGAAAAATGGCAACAAAATTTCTCAATTATATAAATACATGTTTGCATAGTGTGGTGTTTTAAATAAGACTGTCTCTCCCCACTAGGTTCATAGATTTGGACACTTGGTCCTTAGGGAGCAGCACTACTTGACAGGGATTAGAAGGTGTGACTTTTTTGGAAGAATTGTGTGACTTGGGAGTGGGCTTTGAGGTTTCAAATGCTTAAGCCAGGACCAGTGTCCCTTTTTCTCTTCCTGCTGCCTGCAGACCTGGATATAGAACTCTCAGCTACCTCTCCAGCACCACGTCTGCCCGAGTGCCTCTATGCTCCCTGCCATGAGGATGATGGACTAAACTTCTGAACTGTAATTAAATTATGGTTTTCCTTTTTAAGAGTTGCTGTGGTCATGGTGTCTCTTCACAGCAATAGAACATCGACCAAGACATCTAGTAACTTTGCATCTCTTCTTTTTGAGAGATGGGGCCCATTCTGACTTGGGCTTAAACATGTGACTGAAGACAGCAATGTCACACACACATGGCAGGGGGAGCTTGAGAGTGTGTCCTTCTTGGTCTTCTTTGACACTTGGAGAAGAAGTCCATGTGATGAAGCTCATCATGGTGAGTTAGAGAGGACACCACACAAAGAGATTGAACATCATTCATATTACAGACAAGACCATCATCACCCAGACAACTCCAGCTGACTACAAAAGAATGGCCCAGGTGAACTCACCCCAAAGTATTGACACACTAGCTAATAAACTAAACTACCTGTAGCTGTAATGTTTGTTTTGCCCGGCCCCCAGCAGGCCAGACAAATCTCTCTCACTCATGCTTTAAAAACTTAGACTTTCCTGGACAGTGAGACATATCTGTTCCTGGCAGCATCAATTTACTTCAAAGAGGAAGATGGGCATCAAAGACACTCCATATGGAGTTTATTTTCTTCTTGGCAGATTGACCATTTGGGCAAGAAACTGTTCCTGCCTGGACTGAATGACAAAATGTATAAACTGGACATGCAGGACCCATAGGAAGGTGACCTATGCAAGATGAGATGGTCCTTCAGGTTCCTGCTTCGCAGAAGAGACTGCCAGACATTCTACAGAACACAGGGGAAAGTGACTGAGAGACTCAGGCCTACAGGCTAAAGATGGGTGTCCCAACATTACAGAGGAACTTTGGATGACTGTCCAGGTAGCCAGCTGTCTCTGTCATTCTAGATTTTTGGAAGTTGCTTACAATGTACTTCCTGTTTACTTGGGTAATAGTATATCTTTCTGAGGTCTTTGATGTAGTTAAAGACTAGATAGTTATAATTATAATTTTCCTTGGTTATGATAAAAGATAAATTAGATATGAAACCTTAGACTCACAAATATAGGATAGATAGAATATTTTCTTTAAATTTGCTAAATATAAGTAGACTAGATATTGTAATTGTAATTCTTGCTTGATAACTGTTTTGTTATATATAATTTTACTAGGTAAAAGTTAAAACCTTCCTTTTTGATTAGACAGAAAAGGGGAAGTGCTATGGGATGTCTTTCTGTATGCTGTGAATATGTGTTGCTCTGATTGATTGATAAATAAAGCTGTTTGGCCAATGGTGAGTCAGAATAAGGTTAGGCAGTACATTCCAACTGGAGAGAGAGGAAGAGGAAAGGAGAGGCAGAAGAGATGCTGGAAGCTGCCAGGAAAAGCAAGATGTGAAAGTACTGGTAAGCCACGAAGTTACATGGCAACTTATAGATAAATAGAAATGGGTTAAGTTATAAGAGCTCACTAGTGAGAAGCTTGAGCCATAGGCCATACAGTTTGGAAATAATATAAGCCTCTGTGTATTTACTTGGGACTAAGCAGCTTCAGGATGCAAGTGGGAGAGATTTGTCCTGACCTCGGGCCAGGCGGGACACAGGAAAACTTCTGACTACACTACCAAGGATTGAGAAGGCTGAAGGCCAGGCCTTCAATGGAGTAACTGAAACACCTGGGGTACAAATTCCAAGACAGTCCTCTTGACTGAGACCATGAATGCTCCTTAAAGCTCCTATTGCTAAGCCCACCTTACCTGCCTCACAATATTCATTGGTTACATGGCCATAGAAAATGGATACAAGGATCCTCTTCATCAGGTTCCTAGGAAGTTTATCCTAGCCAGTCAGCACCTGGACCACGGCCATAACTCTCCCTCATCTTTACTGTATCTTATACCATATTACTATGCACTCCTCTGGGTAGGCATTGTGGTCAGGCACCTGCCTCAGACTTTCCAACAAGTTAAGAAACATGCATTTGGGATGCAGAATCCCTGTGAGTGCAAGGTCAGTCTTGTCTGTATATTGATTTCCAGGTCAGCCAGGGGGCTATAGAGTGAGATGAGAATGAGACATGGGGGTTTGGTGGGGGGGCCGAGGGATCAAGCAGATTCTTGACCTTGGAATTTAAACAAGGAAAAGTAAAGAAGATCTACCAGAGATCTACCAGTAGCAACCCATTATGTTCTGCCTATGAAATGCCCAGATCACCAGGAAGCCGAATTGCATTCCAGAACCTGTCTCCTGGAAGCAGCATAGTACTGTCTTCTCCCCAGCAAGATTTCCATGAGATTGCTGCCTCCCTTGAGCTTGTCTCCCACCAGTCAGCTCTTGGTCTTTTTCCTGCTTTTGTTCCTTTTTGTTCCTGTGAAGTTGCATCCGTCCCACTAAGCCTGCATTCTCTCTGTCCCTTTGCTTGGTTCGTTGTTTTGATGGAAGACTCTCCCTTTCATGTTGGTTATGAAAGATGCTGTCATGCTCCTACTAGAAGACATCATGTATGGTCTTCTATGTCCTATACCTATCCTCCAAGCTCTTTCTGCATGCCTTGATGCCAATGGCTCATACCCTATACATATAGTCTCTAAAGAATTTCGGCACCTGATATGCTAGAAGTGTTACATCTTCAGTCTCTCTCCATCGAGGTAGCTCATAACCAACTAATGAGGGTTTGGGTACAAATGCCAAGAAAATTCTGTGATGTACCACATGTTCCAGAGTTCCTTTGGGAACTGAACTGTGTCTGGAACTTTACTTAAAATACCTCCTTGCTTGGCTTCTTCACATTTTTATATGATGCTCTTAGCTCATCTCTGGTTCCTTTTAGAAGCAATTTTGCAGCACATATTCCCTAGAGACACTCTTACCATGTTTGTAAATTATACTTAATTATCCTTTAAATCAAGTGCCCCTGACCCCCTTGAAAGAGAATTAATCACCCTTTCCTCTGGGCCACTACTGACATTCATTCATAGCAATGCCAATGATTACAATTAAGCAAATCAGCATCTATAATTGAACGAATCTCCCCCCATAGGTCAATGACTATTAGAGGAGAAGGGTGAGGTTGTTGCTGTCTACTGTATGTCTTCCCTAACCACTAGGGATGAAGAGTACATTTGTTGATGAGGAAACTTTGGCCTTGAAGTCTGCCTCTCTCTAATTTCTTTCTTTTTTTTTTTTTTTTTTGGTTTTTTTCGAGACAGGGTTTCCCTGTGTAGCTTTGCACCTTTTCCTGGAACTCACTTGGTAGCCCAGGTTGGCCTTGAACTCACAAAGATCTGCCTGGCTCTGCCTCCCGAGTGCTGGGATTACCATTTCTTACCTTTTCACACAGCCGGGTTAACTTCCCACCAAGCTGCGAGTCTCGACAACTCTGCATCTACAGAGTCTCTCACACACTTTTGAGTCACATGATTTAGCATCTCCCTGCTACTCTCAAGTCTGTCCATGTCCTCTCAGAGCCTGGTAATCAAAACTGAAAACAAGAGGCTGACATGAGACAGGTCCATGGCAACTGACCTCCTCCAAAAGCCAGACAGGTTTTGTTTGTTTTCTTAACTGAGACTAAAATGTTTGCTGAAAACACCGGTGTGGTGTTACCCTGAGGATGCCACATAAAGAGAGCAATCAGTTAAAACCACCAGGCTCCCTTACATGGAGATGTGGAGCCTGGTTTTTCTCCTCTTGAATGAACGACATTGGGTTTTGAACCTAAACTGAAGTTTTGACTTCAGCCTACCAGGCTTCGGCTCTTAATCTTGTTTTATTCATTATTGTCACGAAAAGGAAACTTTTTGCCAATATTGATATGTCAGTTTGTGACCTGTCCAATCATTTTCCTGATTAATAAGAGAGAGAGGGAATGAGAGCAAGATAAGGAAGGGCAGAGCCAGAAGCCTGACACCTCTATTCTTTACACACCCGTCGTATCCAGGTGGACACCAACTCATTCGTCTCCACCCTGCAGGACCTTCGCCCAGCAAGCTTACAACTCTCCTAACTGCTATGATGCCACTGGAATTTATTTGCTCATAGAGTGATATAAATACCTATTTTTAAAATTGTCAAAATCAATTTTTAATGTGCACTTGAAATGTTCCTAATGGAGAGAAAATAATAGAGCAAGCAAGATCATAATTTCAAGGGTCAGAGTCAGATAAATCTGAGTTCTGCCACTTACCAGCTTTGTGACCTTAAGCAAATGTTAATATAGCTAAGCCATAATTTCTTTACTTCTTAAGTAAGAATAATTATGGTTTTCATTTCATAGGAAAGCTGGAGTAAATGAAATTAATCAGGAATTTAAGAGCTATGGAACCAGTCTAGATGTCCATCCATAAATCAAAGGACAAAGAAAGTATGCTTTATACAAAATGAAATTTTTCTGTAATGAAAAATAAAATTTTCAGGAAAATAGAACTAGAAATCATTATGTTAACATAATCCAGACAGAAAAAAAACAATAAATATTATTTTCTTTCAGTGCAGAATATGTATTCAAATCTGTACAGATGCAGACATGTAAATGCATACTGTATAGAATTATCTATGACCGGAAAGCAGAGAGGTGGCTATAAGAGTTAATGGGAGGGGAGAGAGAGAGGAGGGAGAGATCTAATGGGGAGGGAGGGAGAGATCTATTAGAGAGGGGATAGAGAGAGCTAATGGGGAGGAGAGAGAGATCTAATGGGGAGGGAGGGAGAGAGGATGGAGAGATCTAATGGGGAGGGAGGGAGAGAGGAGGGAGAGATCTATTAGAGAGGGGATAGAGAGAGCTAATGGGGAGGAGAGAGAGATCTAATGGGGAGGGAGGGAGAGAGGAGGGAGAGATCTAATGGGGTAACTGGTGCTCTGTGTCATGAAGAGAGAAGCAGGACTATTTAGGAGGGACAAGGGGTCCAGCAAGAGGACAAGATTGGGCAGGAGGGACAGTACTGGTGGGGGGTAATAATCACAAAGTGTAATTATACATGTGTATGAAAATGTCACAAGGAAACTCAATTCTTTGACATTTAATCAAAAATAATAATTTTTAAAGTACCTCCATTAAAAGGAATTTAGTAGAGAGCTTAATCATGCAGCAGTGCCATTTTGTCTTCTTCCTCTAAAGCAGCATAGATGCTAAGGAGACATTAGCTGATGGAGAAGGGATCAGAAAGCTTCATGGAGGAGACCTTCAAGCAGAGAGCTGATGGCAAAAGAAAAAGGAGGCATGATGTCCTGGGAAGACTGTCTGGAGCCGGGGCAATGGGAAGAGCTCAGCTTAAGTGATAGGATCTGGGATGATCATGAGGGGGACCACAGGGGAGGAGGTGAGGATGGAGAGGTAACGAGTGTAGATCTCATGCAACCATGTATTTTATTCTGGAGCATAATAAACCATCATCAAAATATGAGCAATGGTATTAGCAACGTAAATGAAATCTGCTCTGAATGACCACCCTCACAGTTATGTGGTTAGGAGGCCATAAGAAGTCAAAGTCTGGGCGACTGCTGTGGGAATCTAACAGAAGATGGTGGTGTCTTGACCTGATAGGAGTTGTGGATGTGATGAGCAGTGGTCAGTTTCTAGATAGAGTTGAAGATGCAGTCTTCAGGACGGGTGGTAAAATCAAGGATAACTTTTTGATCTGGCCGAGCAACTCAGAAGATTCTTTAATAAGATGAAAAGGTCACAAGAGGCCCCGACCTGAGAGCTATGCCATTCAGAACAAGTCATGCTGTGTAATAAGTAACCCCTGTTCTTCAGTGGCTAATCCACATGAATCTTCCTCACTCACAGCTGAGTGTCCAATATGAATGAGAAGGGGTCTCTGCTCAGCGAATCCCCCAGGACCCAGGGTATCCAGGCTATCCAAGGACCTCTCTTGATCCTCTTGCTCTGTCACAGCACAGCAGCAGCAGACCCAGAGAGAACTAGAGACAGCCTTGCAAACCTCCTGCTGGGAAGTGAAGTCACCCCCAGGGTCAGGGGGTGAGGAATCACAGAGATCTGCCCGACTTCAAAGTGAGTAAAGAGAAATACAACCTACCCGAGGCCTAGACACGAGAGAGTAGGAACTATTTGGCATGTTAACAACTGGGAGAGTAAGGTGTGCATAAACCTAGCACACTGGGAGGCAGAGGCAGGAGGATTGCTCCAAATTCAAGGCCGCCCTAGTCTTCATAGTGAGTGGTGGAGGAATCAAATGTTTTGAGATTGATGAGTAATTATCAAAGGACATTAAGTGACCAGTGGTATATATTTGATAAAATAATTTATTTTCTCTTCCCATGTACCTAGTGCCCACTCTCCTATAGGCTATTTATTGTCATTATGTCTTTCCTTAAATTGCTGTAGGATAGCATCTCTAGAAAACGCTGATCCTCATGTGTCCAAGACAAGTACACCACCAATGAGCCTCACTGGCAGTTTTCTGCTCTCTTGACTTTTAATGTCTGTATCTCATTACTGGGGGAAACATCAGACATATTGAGTTCCAGAATGACTTTCATTTAAACAGGACAATAAGAAAGAACTGAGATCAGGCTTCAGTCCTGGTTCTCTCCCCAATTTGCTAGATCACATGTGCAATGTCACATGAACTCTCTGGACCTCAATATGCCTGTCTCCAAAACAAAGAATGAACCATTTTCTTTGCATCATCTGTAGTTCATCCTGAGGTGTGTTGGTCCTCAGGAATAGATCATATTTCTAAGATGACTGTTTTACTGTATTTGTTGATTTGAGAGTATACTTCGAATTTCCATTCACTTTCCCTGAAGATGATAAATGAGTCAGACTTTAAAAAAAAGATGTTTGGCAGTTGTGTTAGTTGTCAACTTGACACAAACTAGAGTCATCTGGGAAGAAAGACCTCAATTAAGGAATTGCCTCTATCAAATTAGTTTGTGGGTATTGTCTTGATTGTTAATTGATGTGGGAGGGGAGGGCTCTGCCCACTGTGGGTAGCACCATCCCTAGGCAAGTGGTCCTGAGATATTTAAGAGAGTTTGCTGGGGAGCAAGCCAGTAAGTAGCACTCCTCCACGGCTTCTGCTTCAGTTTCTGCCCTGAGTTCCTGCCTTGGTTTCCCTCAAGGATGGAGTGTTGTTAGTGGAAGTTTCTGTTCCACCAACAACTCCCAAATACCCAGCAGCCACTTCCCAAATTACCACAGAAGCTTATATTAATTATAACTGCTTGGCGATCGGCTCAGGCTTATTACTGACTAGGTCTTACACTTAAATTAACCCGTAATTCTTATCTATGTTTAGCCACATGGCTTGGTACCTTTTCTCGGTTTGACATTCTCATCTTGCTTCCTCTGCATCTGGCTGTCGACTCCTGACTCTGCCCTTCCTCTTCCCAGCATTCTTAGTTTGCTTACCCGGCCTATACTTCCTGCCTGGCTACTGGCCAATCAGCATTTTATTAAACCAATTCGAGTGACAAATCTTTACCGTGTACAAGAGGATTATCCCACAGCAGAGTGTAACCTACAAGCCACGTGAACCCCTTCTTTCTCAAGTTGCTTTTGGTCATGGTGTTTTATCACAGCAATAGGAAGCAAAGTAAGACACAAACCTACTCTCCAACGTGAAGACCTCATGTGGGAATAGCATGGCATTGCATGCAGGATGCTCAGGCTATCGTGGACCCTCTGTGTGGGTTGGAACAAAGGGGAAGACAAAAACAGAGAAAAGGGCAATGGGATATTCGTTTCGTTTCTCTGGGGCCACCAGCCTCCGGTAGGCAAATGTTCTGTTCTTCACTAAAGGAATTTGATTTTAACTTTTAATTCTGATCTCTGTCTTTGAATCTCGCTATGGGTCTCTAAGGCTAGTTATTATACCTCACCGAGTCTTTTTATAATTTCATTTTCCCACGGGTAGCAATAAAACAGGTTTAGAACATTGACAGGATTGTCTGAAAAAATAATGAGAAAAATTAAAGAGCTTTCTGTGTGTGCTGAACTCACTAAATACAGGTATTCTGTGAAGAGGAATATTTTGGTGACAGACCTGCACTCTTCATTATAAAACCAAATTGAATTTAAAAAAACAAAACTAACAAACAAACAAAAAAAAAACCATTAGGCTGAGGTGATGGCTTACCAGAAGCTTGTTAGTCCTGTAAGCATAAGGACCTGTGTGATCCTTAGAACCCATGGGCATGGTGCCCCACAAGTGTAATCCTAGTGCTAGGGAGTTGGAGAAGGAACATCTCTGGGTATTTGTTGCAAGCTGAGGAGCTCCTGTTCAGTGACAGGACTTTGTTTTAAAAACAATATAATATGGGTGGTGCCTAAGAAATGACAGCCAAGGTTGTCCTCTGGCCTTTATAAGTGTGTACACACCACCACCACCACCACCACCACCACCACCACCAC
>CABHPH010102170.1:0-23108 GCA_902168325.1 Peromyscus nudipes
AGTGCTTATCTCAATTCCTTCTTCAAGTAGTCTATGAAACTGGATCATCTAAGCTAGCCATCTTGATCAGTTTGTAGTCCAAAGATGATCTTTTGGTGATGTTTGTCAGCCTAGTGGTATTATTATTATCCATGTGGAATCATTGTTGTGGGGCCCCATCATCTTTCTGGAGACTTCAAATTTGATGTTCAGCATGGTCATGATTCCCTGTAGAAAACTGATAGAAACTCAAACACAAAAACATGCATAGGCAGCTAATTGAAGTCTTTTTTCTAGAATTAGTTAGTACTCTATATGACCATTAATATCATAACAAAAGTTTAATATATATGGGTATATATATTAATCTTATAAACTTTGATATAAAATTCATACTTTAAGAAAAGATTAAAGAATCAAAATAGAATCAAAGAATTGAGATTAGTAGCAATAGAATAGTCCCTTAATTTTTTGTATTCTTTTGTCCCATATCAGAAGATGACTTTCTTCTCACATGATACAGAGATTTTGCATTTTCCTTTTAACAACATGCTTGGGTCTAAAGAAGGAGAGAGCCATTCTCCAACTCCAAAGCCAGCTTTAATTTTTAATTGAATTGGGACTACAAAAAGACCATTTGTGTTAAGTGTCTGTAGATAAGAGCAGAAACAAACATTTAGGAAGACTTATAAAATTTTATAGGTGATATACCAATAGGCCAATTTACTCTTTTTCTTGGGACATTTTTTCTCGATGTTTTGTCCTTTTTCTTCAGATGTCTCATTTCTCCAGTGTTCTTCAGATTACTTAGCCTTCATTCTCCTGAAAGACAAAACCAAAAATTGTTCACCAAGACTAACTTTGGGGATGTTCCCTTTTGGAAAGTTATATCTGATTAAATGAAAAGCATTTGTAGTGGTATAAGTTAGGTTAAATTGGATGGTCATGCTGGTTGATGAACTATCACCTCTTCTATTTAAGAGGTCTCTCTTGTTCAAATTGAACCTTTTATGAATTTTGAAGATATCCACAGATTATCTACTCCTATAGAAACAAAAGCAAAACCTCGTCCCCAATGTAACACATATCCTGGTTTCCATTCTGAGGTCAGCACATCCTTACAGTATATAGGCTGATTTAATTCTGTAGTTTTTTCTATTATCCAATGTCTCTCTGCAGCTGTTGTTCCTTTCTCATTAGCATTGAGAAAATTCAAATTTAGTAGAGCATTATGTAATCTATTTTGGGGGATTTTTTGTTACCCCTTTGTGTTTATTGCTGTGGGATGGTCTGTATGTCAAACATGTTGCTTATTGGTCAATAAATAAAACACTGATTGGCCTGTGGTCAGGCAGGAAGAAGTATAGGTGGGACAAGGAGGAGAGAATTCTGGGAAGTGGAAGGCTGAAGAGACACTGCCAGCCGCCACCATGACAAACAGCATGTGAAGATGCCGGTAAGCCACAAGCCATGTGGCAAGGTATAGATTTATAGAAATGGATTAATTTAAGATATAAGAACAGTTAGCAAGAAGCCTGCCATGGCCATACAGTTTGTAAGCAATATAAGTCTCTGTGTTTACTTGGTTAGGTCTGAGCAGCTGTGGGACTGGTGGGTGACAGAGATTTGTCCTGACTGTGGGCCCGGCAGGAAAACTCTAGCTACAGTTTATTTAGCATATCCTTTGGAGTTCTGTTTGATCTCTCTATAACTGCTTGGCCTATAAGATTATGTGGTATTCCTGTAATATGCTTTATATTGTAATAAGCAAAAAAAAAAAAAACCTTTTTCATTTTACCAGAGACATATGATGGAGCATTGTCAGTTTTAATTTGTGCAAGTATACCCATGGCCATAACTTCTAGCAAATGTGTGATTACTGAATCAGATTTTTCACAACTCAAAGCTGTTACTCATCAAAATCCTAAATAAGTATCAATGGTATAGTGTAAATATTTTAAGTTTCCAAATTCTGCAAAGTGAAATACATCCATCTGCTGGATTTCATTCCTCGGAGTACCCTTTGGGTTACATCCTGCTGGTAATGGAGTCTGATTGTAAAAGGAACAAGTAGGACATTTCCTTACAATTTCCTTGACTTGTTGCCAGGTTATGGAAAAATGCTTATTTAAACCTTTACTTTTGACCTTAATTTTTAAATGAAATTCTGAGGCCTCCAGCACATTTTCTATCAATAATTATCAATCTCATCATTACCTTGTACTAGAGTGCCTGGCAGACCCATATGGGATCACATGTGAGTTATATATAAGGGATGCTCCCTATTCCTGATTATATCTTGTAACTGAATACATAGCAAAGTTAATTATGACTCATCAGAACTAATTCTGCAGTCTAAATATGTAATACCACTCTTTCAGCATACTGAGAGTCAGTAACTATGTTGAGAGGTTCTGAAAAAATGCATTAATACCATCAGAAGAGCATACAATTTTGATTTTTGAACCGAATTATAAGGAGTTTGATCCACTTTACTTAAATTTTCTTATATGTAACCAGCCTATCCTTATTTATTTGTATCTGTATATAATGTATGAGCTCCAGATATGGGTGTTTCCTGTACAATGTGAGACAAATCCAATCAGCTCTCTTTATAAGATCAATTCTATCACTTTTGGGATATTTGCTGTTAATCTCTCCTCAAAATTACTGCTAACTCTTTGCCAAGGATCATTTTCTGCCCATAATTTTTCAATGTCCTTTTAAGTTAAAGGTATGACAATTTCTGCTCAATCTATTCCTGCTAATTGATGAAGTCTCAATTTTCCTTTTAAAATCAAGTCAGGGAATCTTTTCCACATACATTTTTAATTTTTTACTCTGTTTATTTGGTACAGATATCCATTCCAATATAACATCTTTCCTCTGCATTAAAATTCCTTTAGGAGAATGCCTAGAGGATAGAATAACTAAAATGCAATTGAACTTTGGATCCACACAATCCACATGTCCTTCTTGTACTTTCTTTTCTACCAAGGCCAATTCTTTCTCAGCTTCAGGTGATAATTCTCATGGACTATTTAAGTCCTTGTCACCTATTAAGGTTTTGAACAAATTGCTCAATTCATTATTTCTTACCCCAGCAATAGATTATAGATGGGAAATGTCTCTGAATAATCTTTGAAAGTTATTAAGAGTCCGTAATGTATCTCTCCTAATTTGCACCTTTTGGGGTCTAATTTTTTGTAGACCTATTTTATATCCTAAATAATAGAATCTCCTCTTCGTATCTTTTCAGGAGCAATTTGTAATCCCCAACAAGGCAAAATTTTTCTTTACTTCTTCAAACATTCTTTCTAAAGTACCTGCATTTGAGTCAGCTAGTAAAATATCATACATATAATGATAAATTATAGATTTAGGAAATTTTTATGTATGACTTCCAATGGTTGTTGTACAAAATATTAGCACAGGGGTGGGCTATTCAACATTCCCTATAGGAACACCATCCATTGATATCTCTTAACCGGTTGGAAATTATTATAAGTAGGCACCAGGAAGGCAAATCTTACTCTGTCTTTTTCTTGTAAGGGTATTGAAAAGAAACAGTCTTTTAAATCAATAACTATAAGAGGCCATTCTTTAGGTAACAGAGTAGGCTAAGGGATTCCAGATTGTAGAGAGTCCATTGACTCAATTATTTTGTTAGTTGCTCTTAGGTCTGTGATCTTTCTCCATTTACCAGATTTCTTTTTAATAACAAAAACAGGAGAATTCCAAGGGCTGGTTGATTCTTCAATATGCTGAGTATTTAGCTGCTCCTCTACCAGCTCTTCTAAAGCCTGGAGTTTCTCTGTTGTTAAAGGCCATACAGACTTGTCTGTTAACAATTTTAAAAGTACAGCTGTTAGTGTCTTTGGAAGATCATTAGTTGTTGTACCCAGTTCTTGTACAATCTGGATGACTGATGACCACTCATTAGAACAATACCTTCTAATATTTCTCTCAGAAACATGTGTTAGTTTATGATTTGTTTCAGGTTGGAGGAATGTTAATCTGAGTAATCCATTGTTGTAATAGATCACAGCCCCATAAATTCACAGCTATGTTAGCCACATATGGTTTTAATTTTCCCCTCTGTCCTTCTGGACCTATACATTTGAGCCATCTTGCACTTTGTTTCACTTCAGATAATGTTCCAATCCCTAACAGCTGAACGTTTACCTCCTGAAGAGACCAATTTGGATGCCAAAATTCTGGCAATTATTGTCACGTCTGCACCTGTGTCTACTAAACCATCCAAGAAAATGTCATTTATTTGTATTTTTAATTTTGTTCTTTGTTCAATTATAGAAGTTTGCCAAAAATTTGCTTTATGCTTTCTCCTGAATTTTTTATTTTCTCTGCCTCAGCTGTTCTATCACCCCAAGCAGCCTGGTTCATTCCAATGGGCATTTGATTATTTAATTGCTCTGAGAAGGGGTTTCTTTTATGATGGCAGGAAAGGTCTGAACTGTTGCTGTGGGGGCCTGCATGAGGCCCCTCTGGGAGTTTCCCTAGGACAGAGGCAAAGGATTACCTTGTCTGTCCCTTGTTGATCTATATTTGTTGGTCCAATGTTTACTCTTACCATACCTTCTGCATACTCCAGAAGGGCTGGGCATTCTGTTGCCATTGTTCCTGGAATAAACATTCTTTCTAGGAATGCCCTGTTTACATTCCCTTTTTAAATGACCTTTCTTTCCACACCCAAACATCTGACATTCCTCAAACCTTTTGAAATTACTTCTCCTATCCACATATCATCATGGCCAAGAGACTCAACATTAATTATGTCCCTCATCCAGTCCTCCAAGGGTGCAGATCTTGCCTTTAATGGCCTGATTATTCTTTTGCATGCTGTATTCGAGTTCTCAAAAGCTAAAGATTCAGTTATTATCTGTCTATCTTCTAAATCCAGTAACATTCTGTTTACTGCTGAAGAGAGCCTTTGTAAGAAATCCAAGAAGGATTCTTTTGGGCCCTGTATAACTTTTCTGAATGACTCAATTTTCTTTCCTGGTTCCTCAATTCTGTCCCATGCATTCATGGCTGCCATGTGGCACAGAATTAAGGTTTGGTTATCATATCAACATTGTCTTTGTATATCAGTGTATTTGCCTTCTTCAAGAAGCTGATTCTTGGAAATTTCCACACCTCTGTCATACATTGATTTTTTTATTTTCTTAGCCTCGTCTCTATACCAAATGTGCCATTGCAATTTTGCTCCAGGTTCCAGGACAGCTGTTAATAATTCCAGTCATGAGGAATAATCCTATTACATGTTGACCACAAGTTTAACCTTATCTTTACAAATGGAGAATGCATGCTATAGGATAATATAGCTTCCTTAAATCTTCTCAAATCTAACATTTCAACTGGAGTCCAATTAGTTTGTACATGTCCTTGATCAGGTAGTTGCTGTATGGCTACTGGATAAATTAAATTTGAATGTTTGAAAACAGGTTGTCTCTTTGTAACCTTATAATTCAATCCTGAAATAATTTCACCCTTTTATGTTTCTGTTGAGTCTGGATTTCTCTATAATTCATTTTTAACAGGTTTTTCTAAAGCTTTTATCTTGGCACTTAAATTGACCATCTTTTTAAAGAGTAAAATAAGCATAATTAAACAAATACTATGCATAATTGATGTTACATACATCCCATAAACATTAATCCTCTCATGTAATTGTTCCATTTTCAGACTGCCTAATGTGTTATCAAACAAAGACCAATTTCCTTCCATTGTAAAGATATTTCTATTTTTTAATGTGGGAAAAATTTTCTCTTTTAACTAGTTTCTCCCTTTAAGATATCTGATATCTTAATTGACTTAACAAGTCTGTGTAGAACAGTAGAAATCTGAGGGAATTTCAAAACACATACCTATCATGTTGCAGTCCAAGGTGGTAATCCAAAGAGAGAGAGAGAGAGAGAGAGAGAGAGAGAGAGAGAGAGAGCCAGCCTACACCTGCCAGGAGAAGAGAAAAAAGCTAAAAGCTAAAGTCCAGCCATGTGCTCTGGCCTGAGCCATTTCAGGCCTGAGCCAGGGGTCTATAAACACACAAGCAGTCTAGCTGCTAGTAGCTCCAGCCCCTTTAAGCTCCGGCCACATGAGTTGGAGATCTGGTTGCAAGTTGCTCTGGCTGCATGTACCTGGACCACTTGTAGTTATGGTCAAGTGCAGCTCTGTCTGCATGTAGTCTGGGTCACTTTTAGCTACAGCTGGTACTGGTATCTATAACTCTGGCCAAGCCAGGGCCTGTAACCCCTGGCCTGTAAGGCCACCAATGGTTTTTTAATGAATTCTTGCCACATGGACACCAAGTGTAGATTAATTTCTAAACAGTCTTACTAAATAAGAAACACAGAGCCATATACAGGGGTAATAGCCAAAGAGATCAGAGAAATAGCAAATAGCCACCAACTAACCTTATCTTACCACCTCGCCATAGCTTCCCAAGAGAGAGCTTGTTCCTGTCTAACCTGTGCTTTTATGGCCTTCCTATTCTGCCTTCTCATTGGCTCTAAGCCCAGCCATGTTACTTCCTCATCACTGCCTGTCTATACAGACCTCCAGGTCTCTATGATTGGTACTGGGATTAAAGGCATGTGTCACCATGCTTGGCTGTGTCCTTGACCACACAGGGACTCTGCATGCCATGTGATCAGATTAAGGGCATGTGCTAGCACCACCTGACTTCTGTTTGTGGCTCGCTATGACCTCTGATCTCCAGGCAAACTTTATTTATTAACATACAAATAAAATCACATTTCAGCCCAAATAAAATATCACCACATGAGACTGAAGAGGTCACAGTGGAGAAATCCATGGGAGAAAAATCATCTACTTAAGTCTTAGCCAAGTGTGGCCACTCTCCCCTAGATAGGAGATTTTTCTAGGTATTGGAGGTTGATACAAAACATTGGATATTGGCTAGACATAAAGTGTATTTTCTGACAGATTTTCTTTTTAGTATTGTTATAGTTTAGAATGTTGGTGATATTATTTTAATACATAACTTATTTTAATTAAATGGGCAAGTATTATTGATATGATTCTTATTTTATTCTTAAGGTACAAAAAAGAAAAAAAAGACACCATGGTATGCTTTCAGTGTGCAGCACAAATCCAAACTCATAGAATACAGGGTTGCTTCAGGATCTCCTCCTGTTAAAACAAGTGTTGACAGCAAGAATGTAGAAGGCTTCCTTTTGTAAAGCAAGACAGTAAAGAATCTAACTGAAAAGAAATACTTTTCTCCATTAACTGCTATAGGAGTTGCACATATTTCTATAAGTTTCCTCAATGCTGATATTACTGCTATCTTCATTTGGGTTTTTATTGCTGTGAAGGGACATAACGATGAGAGAACCTCGTACAAGGAAAATATTTAATTGAGGGAGATCACTTCCAGTTTCAGCAGTTCAGTACATTAACATCATGGTGGCCTACAGGCAGTTGTGGTGATAAAGCAATACCTGAGAGGCCTCCATCTTGCAGGCAACAGGTCATTGACTGACTGTCACACTGAGAGAAGCTTTAACAAAAGAGACTCTAAAGCCCACTCCACAGTGACACATTTCATCTAACAAGGCCATAACTTCTGTGTTACTTCCTTTAGGGGCCATTTTCTTTCAAACTACTCCAACTGCTAATGAGAAAATAATGATCTCTACCAAGATAAACATTAATAAAAAGCAGCTTAGCTAAGAAAGTAAAATGACATTAGCTACATGACACAAATTATAGGCCATCTCTTTTCTTCCCTTGCCATTTGACACCACACAGAGACAGAAAAAATAGAAGAAAAATGGTCTCACTCCAAGTCATTTTCCAGAGAAGAGATGCAGGAAACCCTGGCCTTCTAGAGTCAGATCAAACATGAGTTTCTATTTTCTTCATTGAGGTTGTCTGGGTGGCAAGCCAGGATGATTTCTCTAATGACTGGGAATGTTACAATGACCTGTGATACCAATTGATATCTAAAATGGAGCTCCAAGCAACTCTCAGTCAAAGCCATACCAATGTTTGCTCACTTCCCTTTTAACTACAATAGTAGATTAAACAGCATTGGTGCTTCTCTTTAGCATCAGTGGCAGAACCAGGGATACCCACATGTGTCTGTATTTCTCAAACTGGTTGAACAGTTCAAGTTATACAGGCCAGTGAGTAAATAAGGTAAGACCTGACCCAAGAGCATGTCTTCTGAAGAACTGTTTTCATTCCATTCTGAAAAATATTGATTGTGCATGAGACCTATCATTATATTCTTTAACAAGTTTCCATGTTACAAAGACTTTTCTTGTCTTGGATTCACTTTCAAAAACAATAGAGTAGAAACACAGAAAGAACAAGGTTATTCTTGCCCAAATATCTTATCTCTGTACCAATTTTCATACCTTTACTTGTTAGTGAAAACCCATTATCATGATCATATTCTCTGTTAGCTCTTTTATATTTAGGAAATGTGGCAAAGTAAAATTATACAGAATCCTGCTTTGTAAAAACAAAAATTCATTACAAAATTGTATAAAGAACACCCAAATCAGTCAGAGGAAGTAACATTAAAGTCAGTTGCCAAACTCAGACACACTCCATTTGTTTTCATTTTCTACTGAAATAGGATAAGAATAATTAATATTTCCCTCAATATTCAGAATAATCACTGCTTTCTATTTTATTTTTTCTCTTGGATTCTCATAATAGTTTCACAGAATAAGTTCTGCATCCCATGGACATAAAGATGCAGAACTGCAATATGCAGAAAAAATCCAATATATTTACATTTTGTTATTAATTTTTAACTTTATACATTCTTTGAATATTTATTAGATAGGCTGTGATGTCTTGATTCACACATGCACATTTTATTCACATAGGAATCAATGGAGGATGACTATCCCACTAGCCCCTTAAACCAAAATCTCTTCCTTGTGGTAAGTACATTTATAACCTCTTTTCTAACACATTTTCCACACGATTCAACCTGCTGTGCAATAGAGGAGCTTAGAGTCTTCCAATCAAATCATGTCACTGTTCCCATGATTCCTCTCTTATATTTTGTTCCCATGTTCTAGTTCTACTCTTCTAATATCAATATTTTTCCAGTTCCACTTACAATTCTCGTCCAGTGGTATTTGTCCTTCTATTGAGACCTACTTAGAGTATATGTTTTCATGCAGTCTCTTATCACAGAGGATGCAATTTTCTCTTTAGCCAACTAGTTGTTATTTCATTGGGTCACCTTTTATATCCATTTCTCTAATTTCAACATACAATGAGCAATTTCCTGATTTTTAATGTAATCCATTACCACCTTATGTGGTACCTTCATTTTATTTTGCTCAATCTTCCTGACATATTTTATATTTCTTATTAATTTATAGGAACTCTGTATGTCATGAATAGGAGATATTTCTGTGTGCACTACTTCTCTGTCTCTCTGTTCTTTTAGCTTTGTTACAAGAATACATTGTGAAGTATTACATTAATTAATGTAAAGGAATTAACTTGTTTTCTCCTTTTTTTTACTTTACTTTTCATCCTTACCACAATTTCCCCTCCCCTTCCTCCTCCCAGTCCCCACCACCTCCCCTTTGCCTCCCTGCCACATCCATTCTTCCTCCATGTCTATTTAGAAAAGGGCAGGCCTCTGATAGATATCAACAAAACATGGCGTATCAAATTTTAGTAACACTAAGTACTTCACTTTGTATTAATGCTGGACAAGGTCAACCAGTATGAGGATTATGGTCCCAAAAGCCAGTAAAAGTCAGAGACAGCCTCTTCCTCCACTGTTAGGAGTCCCACAAGACCAAGCTACACAACTGGCAGATATGTGCAGAGGGCCTAGGTCAGTCCCATGCAGGTTTCTCTGTTTGTCAGTTCAGTTTCTTTGATCCCCTATGAGCTTAGCTTAGGTGGTTTTGTGGGTTTACTTATGATGTCCTTGACATCTCTGGCTCCCAGAAACTCTCCTCACGCTCTTCAATAGGATTCTCAAAGCTCAACCTAATGTTTGCCTGTGGATTTCTGCATCTTTATCCACCAATTGCTGAATGAATCCTCTATGATGACTATTGGTCTAGGCACCAATAAGTATAGCAGAATATTGTTAGGTATTCTTGACTTTTTTTCTCCAGTTGTGTTTGTTTCCATTCTAATTTTCTGGGCAATTCAATCTCTGTCTCCCTGCATTCCTTGCAGTGTCAGGGGTGGGTTCTCTCTCTTGGTATGTGTCTCAGTTTGGACTAGTCATTGGTTGGCCACTTCCACAATCCCTGTATCACCCTTACCCTAACATATGTTATAGTCCAGACAGTGTTAGAATTCTGCCCTCACTCCAGCTGCATGACTGCACATGCTCAGTTCAGGAGTTAAGTAAAGGGTCGTGTGTCTTACATCAACAGTGTGTACTGGTGACTACATACACGCAGCGAGGTCATGCAATCAGCACATGCATAGTGTAGCTCCATATGCCCACCTGTGTATGTTCACTGGGAACCCTTAAGAAGCCAGATGCGGACCCCACTCTCCCACTCTCTTCTACTCCCCCCACCATCTTTCTCTCTGCCCTCTACATGTGCTCTTTCCTAGGCCTGGTTCTTCTCCCCACCCTCTTCCTCCTAATAAAACTCTAAAACTAATATTTGGTTCTGTTGTGACCATGACCTTTATGCCAGTAACCAGCACTGCTTATCATTCATTTCATACAGACTATAGGTCACAGGTTAAGTGGCTGAGTTGATGTTCCAATCCCTTCACTGGTAGTCTTGCCTTGTCATAGGAGGTGGCTAGTTCAGGTTCTATATCCTCTTTTGCTAGGAGTTTTTGTGGGGCAGCCCTGTAGATTCCTGGGATTGCACTGTACCAGATTTGTACCTGACACTGAAATGATCCCCTCTTGGGTTGGCTTTTTCCGTGCTCTTCCCCAATCTTATCCCATATTATCTCTTACATGTGTTACAAGCATACAATGTAAAGTGTTTTATTTTGGAATTTTCTTACATAACTTGTATTGCTATAAAAATTTTATTACATTTAAAATTTTTAACATGATGCTGGTTCTAAATCTGTGATATTTTCCCCATGTCTTGATCACTCACTGTGTAGGAAAGAACTAAACATAGAGACCAGTTTAGGTTATCTGAGCCATGAGCAAAAGTTACCCAAAATACTCATTAGACCTGATTCAGTCTTGGTCTAGGTTACATTTTTCCACACTATGAGATTACCACAGAAATATGGGTTTATTTGTGTTCCTCTAAGAACAATGTTAACCTATCTTACCAACATGTCCCTGACTGGCAATAGTCTACTAAACTAGCTATTTTTCATTCAAAACGTTGAGGCAATCAAGCAGAGGAATTTATGGCAAACTTGGGTACCACAATGCTTAAGATACTTACATGCTTATTTTCTCTTTATGTGCTGTGTAGCCAGGGACCTCCTCCTGCAACAAGCTGTATGTACACCTCACCTCAAATTGTAAAATAAGTTTTGTCTTCTTTTTTTTTCTTAAAAAATTTTCTTTATTTTACATACCAACCACAGATCCCCTTTCTCATCCCTCCTTCTGCTACTCTAACTCCTTCCTACCCCTCCCCCTGACTCACCCCTCCTCCCCTCCTCCAAAACAGCGAGTCCTTCCATTGGGGGACAATGAAGCCTGGTACATTCAGTTGAGGCAGGACCAAGCCTCCTCCGCCCACCGCATGAAAGGTGAGCAAGGTGTCTGAACATAGATAATGGGATCCAGAAAGCCAGCTCATGCTCCAGGGATAGATCCTGATCCGACTGCCAGGGGCCCTTCAAATACACCCAGCAGCACAATTGTCTCCTGTAAGCAGAGGGTCCAGCCCAATCCCATGCAGGTTTCACAGCTGTCAGTCTAAAGTTCCTGACCTTGGTTCAGTTGCTTCTGTATATTTCCCCATCATGATCTTGATCTCCTCCCATTGCTTTTGCCTCTCTTTGACTGGAATCCTGGGAGCTTACCCTTATGCTTGGTTATAGATCCCTGTATTTGCTTCCATCAGTTACTGGATGAAGGCTCCATGATGACAGTTAGGGTATTCACCCACCGATCTGATTGTTTTTCTCTTCTTAAGATCCAGTTTCCATTAATATATGTCACAGGACATTATGGGAATTGGGATTGTGAAGCTGGTCTGGTTTGAATCAGTTTGGGACACAGATGTCACCAAACTGTTTTCTTTTAGGGAAATCTTAGGAGAAAATGGCAATTTACCACACAAGCCTATGTGTAAGAGAAGGGCCAAATGTATACACACATGCTGACAAATCAGAAGTGCAAGTGTAAAAGTCGATGACTAGGATATGGAACAAGAGTTGCATTTCCTAAGGGAAATGTATTACCTGAGAGGAGGACAAATCAGGCCTGCACTGTGAAGCTTCCTTGCCTCACATTTTACAACATAACTTTTAAAAAATATTAATTTCATGATAACCTTTTAAAAATCAGACATAAATGAAAGTGCATGTGCTTTGAGTTCAGACCTATATAATCTAAGACTGTCAGTAGGCAGACAGACCCTATATAATCTAAGACTGTCAGTAGGCAGACAAACCCACCCATGCTTTCCTCTTTAGGGTTCAAATGCTCCTCTTCCTAGACAGTATTAAAAGATGTTTCCAGACTGGAGAGTGGTTTAGCAGGCAATCCCACTTCCCTTGAAGCCTAGCAAATGATTCATGCACAATACCATCATGTTAGGAAGAAAGAAATCCTAACTTCCTCAAGTTGTCCACCAACATCTACATGACAACTCTACATGGAGGAAAAATCACACACAGAACAATGTGAGAGGTGGGGGATTTGCAATAAAAAATAGGAAAGCCCAAACAGTAGTACATATGATTAAGTAGTCTAAATCAAGTTGATCACTGCTCACTTGCTGCATATTGAATATGTAATATCTTTTGTCTTTGAAAAAATAACTTCTTTTTCTGTGTATGAGTTTTTAAAACATATGAATAGATGGCATAGCAATACATACATTTAATCCCAGCACTGGAATTGGAGCCAAAGCAGGAAGATTCCTGTGGGTTCAAACCTACACTAGTCTACATAGTTTGTTCTAGCCCAAATCAGGGTTACATAGTGAGACTGTCCCATAAAAACAACAATAACAAAAACAACAACAACAAAATCCCCCAATCCACCAAGAACCAGAAAATATCAGATTCTGACTGTGACCATTGCCAATAAAAATAAAAGTACAATTTATGACCAGCCACTCAAACATTGGCTGTGATTATCGTTATTTCCATTACATGTCCAAATTCCTGGATCTGTTGACTATGAGTGAACATACAATCTATGGACAAAGGAATTTCTTCACTGCCTTAGAAAAACCTTAGACCACTTGTGTTATTTTATGAAAACTTGTTGATGATTCCATGCATTGTCAATGCAGTAAAAGTGCAGATAAACAATAAACCACAGGAAAGTCACTTGCTTGTAGACGTGGGGTGAAATTAAAGACAATAAACGCAGGTAATCAGAAACTGGAATAACAGAAGTTGAATTTTCTAATGAGGGAAGCACAATTATCACCTGGAGAAGATGTCAAAACAAAACTGTGTATTTATTAACAAAATTTAATAAATATTATTGCTCTTTTTTGAATAAAGGAAAAAAGTAAAAAATTTACAGTATATATATATATACATATATATATATATACACTAACATAGGAGAAAAGAAAGTGAACATTTGAAAGAATATATACTGTAAAAATTCACTGTAGGGTTTTAATGCTTTTGTATAATTCTCAGAGCACAGTCAATTGTCACAAAAGACATTGAAACTCAGGACAGAGCCATAGAACCAATGTAAAACTTTAGCAAATTAAAAATCTTGCATAAACTCAAATATGTAAAATGACCAGATAAATAAGACAATATAATTATAAGGTATATTATCTTTCCATGAGAATTGCTTTGCTTTTGAATTTCCATGCACAGGGAGAAGTAATTTTTGCTTTATTATTATTAAAATTATCAGTTGTTTAAATAATTACTGACTGGTGGGGGTCCTGTGTGACCTGCAGAACTTTATCAATTTAATAACTTATACCTGGGGCAGAAGTCTTAAGAGATGTGGTAATTTAAAGGTGATAAGTAGAGAAGGTTCTATCACTGAGTTGAAAGTTTCCCAAGATATTCAGAAGTAGATCCTAACTATATTTAGCAGGTCACTCTTTGAAGTGAAGTAGAAAATTCAACTTCTGTTATTCCAGTTTCTGATTACCTGCTTTTATTGTCTTTAATTTCACCCCACGTCTACAAGCAAGTGGCTTTCCTGTGGTTTATTGTTTATCTGTACTTTTACTGCATTGACAATGCATGGAATCATCAGCAAGTTTTCATAAATTTCTCAAATTCTGCATCAAGGTATGCCCAAGCAATGAAGTTTTCTTAATTTTCTTACTACTTCCATACAACATTATGACTAGAAGCACCTTGTACAGTAGTTTACTTTATCTTACATTTCCAGGTAGCAGTTGATCAACGAGGGTATATAGGGACAGGAATGAAAGGAGAGCCCACAGGGGAATGAAGCTTTAATGACTTACTCTTCAAGTCTTGCTTTCTTGTTTTTATATACATCCTAGGTTGGCACTTTCTACAGTGTCCTTGGCCTATCCATATAAATCATTAATCAAGAGAACGTGTGAATGGGCTACAAATTTACAGAGACCTGCCTGTTTTTGTCTTCTGAGAAAAGGAATAATTTAATGAAAATATTGAATGGCATTTTATAATATTGATTAAACGCCTATAAATTATAAACTCAAAACACAATTCCATCTAAAATTGTTATAATTTAGGGAATCCTTCTAGTCTATAAACAAATGATGTTGGATCACAATCACCATTAGCTTTCATTTCTTTATGAAATGAAATATCATGGGAGCATAAAATGTTATGATCATGATAACATTTCTGTCAGAGATGTTCACATTAAATTTGTTTTGGGTTTTTTTCTGGTTTTTTGAGACAGGGTTTCTCTGTGTAGCTTTGCGCCTTTCCTGGAACTCACTTGGTAGCCCAGGCTGGCCTCGAACTCACAGAGATTTGCCTGCCTCTGCCTCCCGAATGCTGGGATTAAAGGCGTGCACCACCACCGCCCGGCTGTTCTTTTGTTAAAACAATTTAGAATCCCACATCTTTTACGTATATAAATGATTTGTCTGCATGTATGTATAAACATTATCTACATGCAGTCATTGCAGAGGCCCCAAGTGAGCATCAGAACAACAGGAGCTGTGGTTACAGGAGGTTATTGATTCAATGAGATAGGTGGGAACTCAATCCAGTTCCCCTGAAATAATAGCAAGTTTAAGGCCTCTTCTTTAGTTACTAACTGTTAATGAATGCATATTTGTATATGTGTATACATACACATACCTAAATACAAGTGGCAACAATCCATACAATATTACTTGCATATATGTTTTAAGGCTATCCATGTGGTAATGGTCATCCAATTTCTGTGTTCTTCTCTGGGGAAGACTGCCTCTCCCACTCTCTGCTTTCATCAGCACCTATATTCCTTTGTATAGGGCTGTGAGCCTGTAGGCTTTTTATTGTCCAGTCTGACATGCACATTGGTGTCACACATCTGTCACACACTGCTTTGAACCAAGATATTAACACATGTGCAATTTATTTCCACTGATATTATTGTCCATATAACAGCTGACATTAATGATGTTCTGCCATTAAAGAACAGATTATCCCATAAAAAAGATATAATAAATTCATTAAAATGTTTAACAATTTTAATATTTAGACATGCAAAGAATATATTTGAAGTTAAAACAAGCTGCAATATATGTGTATCAACTACTACAGGGCATTAATATTTATATTGAATATTACATAAACATTACATAAACAATATTATCATATTACAGTAAATATGCATATATATCTGGAATAATTTTGACTTTGGATGGTTCTTTAACATAGTATTCTTACATATGGTAATAAAATGTTATTGCTTAAGTCATTTCAAGTAGGAACCTTTTCTTATTAGTTATATTTAATGTTTGAAAGTTATCTCTATCAATAATTCATAAATAGTTCATTTTCTAACAAATTATTTGTGACTTTAAAATCCCTATCTGGATAGAATGTTTCTAAATTTATAACAAATGCAGTGCTTCCTATTAGAGTATTGTCTAAGCTTTGAAAATTAATTGAAGTCCACGAAAATGTGTAAGAACATGGTCCCTGTATGAAGACTGGTACAGTGAATTGCCGTGAGATATTCTAAGAAAATTTAATTTTTCATTTGTGAGTTGTTGATAAGATAAAAATATAGATTATTGAATCTACTTTTAAAAAGGAATTACTTGTTCTAAATAGGATAAGTAATGAAATTTTTGTCTGAATTTGTCAAATGTTAATGGACTGGACATTGTTAGCTTATATAATGGAGTTTTTTGTCTGAATCTGTCAAATGTTAATGGACTGGACATTGTTAATGTAATTCTTGACAGTATATACTTATTGTATATACTTTTTATTATATTAGTTATAATTTTTATTTTAAATGTAAAAAGGGGAAATGTTGTTAATATATTATGCACCCCAATAAACTTATCTGGGGGTCAGAGAACAGAACAACTACTATGTTAAACATTGAGGTTAGGCAGTGGTAGCACACAGCTTTAATCCTAGCATTCCAGAGGCAGAGACCCATCCGGATCTCTGTAATTTCAAGGCCACATTATAAACTGAGCCAGGCATGGTGTCACACACCTTTAATCCCAGGAAGTGATGGCAAGAAGCAGAAAGGTATATAAGGTGTGAACACTGAAAACTAGAGCCTTTTTAAGCTTTTAGGCTTTGAGCAGCAGTTCAGCTGAGAAACATTCGGCTTCCAGTTTGAGGAAACAAGATCAACTGAGAAGTTGGCAAGGTGAGGTTGGATGTGGCTTGTTCTGTTCCTCTGATCTTTCAGTGTTCACCCCAATACCTGGCTCTGGGTTTGTTTTTATTAATAAGACCTTTTAAGATTCATGCTACAAGTCGTTATCAGTTGTAGACAGCTAAGGGATGGTTAGGGTAAAGTGTTATCCTTTGTCCAGTGATTATTTCTAGCTTCTTTAGCAAAAATAAGGAGTCCATTAGTGAGTGGAATTATATTTCTGTCTACAATTTGATTTTATTGATCAACATGTCTGTTTTTAAGCATATCATTTTTGTTCAAAATTTGATTATTACTATACCTCTAGTATAATATGAGAACAGGAATTTTGATACCTCCAATAATTCTTTTATTTTTTCATGAGTGTTTAAGCTATCATGAGTTTGGGGTTTTTTTTTGCGTGCACTTCTATATGATGCTGAAGTCTGTCTTTTCAATGTCTGTGATGAATTCTATTAGAATTTTAATGATGATTGCACTGAATAAGTAGATTGCTTCTGACAGGATGGCCATTTTTACTACATTAATTGACCAGTTCTTGAGCATGGGAACTTTTCCCATCTTCTGGCATCTTTTCAATTAATTTCTTCAATGCCTTAAAGTTTTTATACAGGTCTTTCATTTGTTTATTTACAGTTACCAAAGGCATCATTTCCCTGATTTCTAAGTCCCTTTGTCATTTGTATAAGAGGGCTACTACCCTTCATTACCCCCACTCACGTCCAGGTTGGTCATGTAGATCTTATCCATTTCTCTGCCATTGGGCGATCCCTGTGTCTTTCTTAGGGTCCTGTTTTCTAGGTAGCCTCCCCGGAGTTGTGAGTAGCAGACTAGTCATCTTTGTTTTACATCTAGTATCCTCTTATGAGTGAGTACATACCATGATTGTCATTCTGAGTCTGGGTTACCTCACTCAGGATGATTTTTTCTAGATCCATCCATTTGCCTACAAACCTCATGATGTCATTGTTTTTCTCTGCTGAGTAGTACTCCATTGTGTATATGTACCACATTTTATTTATCCATTCTTCAGTTGAAGGGCATTTAGGTTGTTTCCAGGTTCTGGCTATTACAAATGCTGCTATGAACATAGCTGAGCATGTGCCCTTGTAGTATGATTGAGCATTCCTTGGGTATATGCCCAAGAGTGGTATAGCTGGGTCTTGGGGGAGATTGATTCCCAATTTTCTAAGAAAGTGCCATATTGATTTCCAAAGTGGCTGTACAAGCTTACATTGCCACCAACAGTGGAGAAGCTGTCTTCAGTGTATTTGATCTTAGCCATTCTGACGGGTGTAAGGTGGTATCTCAGAGTCGTTTTGATTTGCATTTCTCTGATGATTAAGGATGTTGAGCAATTCCTTAAATGTCTTTCAGCCATTTGAGCTTCCTCTGTTGCTGAGGAGCCCCCAACTGAATCAGGCCTTCTGGATAAGTGAGACAGTTGATCAGCTTGAACTGTTTGGGAGGCACACAGGCACCAGCAGTGGGACCGGGACCTGTCCTTAGTGCATAAACTGGCTATTTGGAACCTGGGGCCTATGCAGGGACACTTTGCTCAGCATGGGAGGAGGGAACTGGACCTGCCTGGAGTGAATCTACCAGGTTGAGCTGAATCCCCAGGGGAGTCCTTGCCCTGGAGGAGATGGGAATGGGGGGTAGACTGGGGGGAGGGCAGGGGGGGTGGGAGGAGGGAGGACAGGGGAATGTAATATAATATTAAATCAATTTATTAATTTATTAAATCAAATTATATTTTAAAAATTAAAATAATAAATAAATAAATAAACAATTAGAGATTGCATAAAATGCAATTATATGAAATTCTGTATTACAAAAACAATAATTCATTAAGACAATTACATAAAAAACACAGACCACAATCTTAGGAAGAAAATTGAACTCAGTTGCAGACTTTGGACACATTCCATTTCTCTTTTATTATCTCCTGGAATTGGGTAAGAATAACTCTAAGTCCCCTTAATATTTAGAAGTAAGTTTCCACCTTTTACCTATGTACTTTTCTTTCTTTTGTATTCTGGTAAAAGTTTCACAAAATAAATTCTGCATCAAATAGACACAAAGATGTAGCAATGAAATATGCAGAAAAATTCCATTGCATTTATATTTTACTGTTTACCTTTGAATTTATACAACATGTGAATATTTATTAGATAGGCTGTGATGTCTTGATTCACACATGTACATTTTATTCACATAGTGATCAAATAAGGGTACCTATCCATTCAGCCCCTTAAACCTAAATCACATCCTTATGATGAATACATCTAAGCTCTCAATCCTAACACATTTTACATATGAAAATGATAGATTGTGTATTACATTCACCCTGATGTACAAAAGAGAAGCCTAAAGTCTTCCAATCAAATCATGGCACTGTCCTCATGATTCCACTCATAAGTTTTGTTCATTCTGTTCAGATGCTCTAGTTCCAATCATCTGATGCAAGTACTTTTACAGTTCCACCTACAACTGAGGTCATGTAGTGCTTGTCCTTCCTACTTATAATGTATATTTTCTTGTGGCACCAGAATGTCATTAATGATGCCATTTTGTTTATTAGCCTCCCCGTTGCTATTTCAATATCTACCCTTATATCCATTTATCTAATCGCAACATACACTGAGCAATTTTCTCATTTTTCAGATAATCCATTATTTCCTTATGTGGTGTATCTCACTGTATTTTTCTCAGTCTTCCTGATGTGTTTCTTGTAAACTTACATGAATTCTTTGTATAGCATGCATAGGAGTCTTTTTTGTGTGCACTGTTTTTCTCTCTCAGTGTTCTCTAAGTTTGCTTACTAACATAAAATGTAGAGGATTTTCTTACATAATTCATTTTGATATTAAAAATACTTTATTCTACAGTTAAAATTTTAAACATTACCTTGGTTCTGAATCTATGATACTTTCAGGGTCTCATTATCATACACAGGGATGAAGCAAACACAGAGGCAGGTTCAGGTTATGTGAGCCACAAGCAAAAGCCACCCAAAACACAGGTTTTACCTGATTGAGTCTCGGTCTTTGTTACATTTCTCCTCACAGTGAGATTACCACAGCAATCTGGGCTTATTTGGGCCCATATGGGAACATTCTTGATCTTCCTCATCTCTAAAAGTCCAATATATCTCAGAAACATATCCCTGACTGGCAATGGTATCCTAACATAACTATTTTTTTCAAGGAGATGAGGCAGGCAAGCAGAGGAAACCATGACAAACCTGGGCTCCACTGGCTTAAGCTACTTATCTGCTTATTCTCTTTATGTGCTTGGCAGCCAGTGACTTCCGTCTGCATCAAGCTGCACTTATAACTCATCTCAAAAAATAAAATATGTTTCTCCTCTTTAAGCTCTGGTTTCCATTAGTACATGTCTCATTTTATTATGAAATTTGGGATTGGGAAGCTGATCTAATGTGATCAGCACATTAGATCTGGGCACAGACAACACCAGACAAACCATATCCTTTTAGGGAAATCTTAAGAGAAATGGTAATTTACCATTCATGCCTATTCAGAGGAGAAGGGTCAACTGCATATACAAATACAGATGAATGAGAAGTAAGAGTAGATAACTAGAAAATGGAACAAGAATTGAGTTTCCTAAGGGAGATAAATCAAACACATGAGAAAGCATGTGAGCACTGGAAACTGGTTTACATAATCCAAGACTATCAGTAGCAGACAGACCCACCCATGTCTTCTTTAGTATTAAAATGCCATTCCTCCTAGACACTATTAAAAGAAGTCTCCTAGGGTGGTGAGTGGTTCAGCAGGTAATCCCATTTCCCAGGAAACATAGCAACCTAAGTTATTGCACACTAACAACATGTTATAAGGAAAGAACTAACTTCCTAAAGTTGTCCTCCAGTTTCTTCATGACAACTCTTTCAATAAGAAAATGCACAGGGAACAATGGGAGGGTTGAAATGAAAATGAGAAGGGCCAAACAGTATTTGATCCCTTTGAGTAGGCAAAATCAAGGAGACCACTGCTCAGTTGCTGAATATCATGTATGTACTATTTTTATCTTTAAAAAATAATTCTTCACATTCTGTATATGATTTTTTTTTAAAAATCTATGAATAAAAACTTGTGTAGATGGACATAGTAATTTATACCTTTAATCACAACACTGGGAAAGCTAAAGCAGGCAGATCTCTCTGAATGCAAAGCTACCCTAATGACATAGCAAGTTACAGTCTAGTCAGGGTTATAAACTGAGACTGTATCTCAAAATAAACAAACAAAAAATCCACTGAAGCCACCAAGAACCAGAAAATACCAGATTCAGACTGTGACCATTGGAAATATGAACAAAAGCACAATTTCTGACCAGTGACTTAAACATTGGCTGTGATGCTCAATATCTCAATTAAATAACCAAATCACTGAATGTGTTGATTATGAATGCTCATAAGATCTATAGAGAAAGGAAATTTTAACTGCCTTAGAGAAATACAAAAACACTCAGGAAATTCTGTAAAAACTTGTTAATGATTCCACACGTTATCAAGACAGAATAAATGTAGATGAAAAATAAACCATAGAAAGTCCATATGTGTATTTACATTGGTAAAATTGAAGAGAATAAAAGTAGATAATTAGAACATGGAATAACAGGAGTTGGGTTTTCTAATAAGGGAAGCAAATCTGTGCTATGATGATTTCCTAGTATTTAAGATACAGCTTTCATAATTCCATGATATTATTATCTCCTTTTCAAATAAAAGGAAATTTTTTAAATGGCAGAAATTTGTTTTGTTTTCTTTTGTTTTGTTTTTGTATAATAACATGGGAGAAAAGGAAGAGCATCACTGTAAGAATATATATTGTAAAAATTCACTATAGGATTTTAATAGTTTTATATAATTCTCTGAGCACAGATAATTGTCACAAAAGACTCGTTGAAATTCAGGACATAGCCATAGAACCAATGTTTCATGACCTTAGCCAATTAAAAATCTTCCATGAGTTCTCATATGTAAAATTACCAGGTAAATAGACAGTTTAATTAAAAGGGAGATTCTCTTACCATCAAAATTGGTTTGCTTCTTCATTTCTATGCATAGCAGACAAGTAATTTTTGCTTTATTATTAGTGAAATTATTAGTTGTTCACTTAACTATCAACTGTTTGGTTGCGATCCTGCATGACTCGCACAACCTTATAAATTTAATACTTTATACCTGGGGCAGTATTCTTGAGAGGTGGGGTAATTTAGGGGTGATAAGTAGAAAAGGGTGAGTTGATAGCATCCCAAGATAGCCAGAAATAGATTCCAACTATAAAGGAGGTCCCTCTTAGTCTTTGATGTGATCCATATTCTCCCACCACTCTTAAATTCTGCAACAAGATAATCCCAAACAATGAATCTTTCCAAGTCTGCTTTCTGCTGTTTTGATAAGACACTATGACCAAAAGAAACTTGAGTAGGAGTTTATTTTATCTTACATTTCCTGGTAACAGTTGATCAGTGAGGGTAGTTAGGGCAAGATGATAGGGACAGGAAGTGAATGAGAGACCATAGAGAAATGCACCTTTACTGGTTTACTTTCCAAGGCTTGCTCAATTGCTCTTATACATTCCAGGAGGGCTAATGGGGTCCTTCAGGTGCCAGCTCGTATGACCCCTTTCAGGGTCGAGAAAAGATGCTAAAACAAGCAAGGGAAACCTAAGGATCTGAGGGCGAAGGAATGAATCAGCTCACAGTATTCTTCTTTGCATGTCTTTTTATTCTGTCTTAATTCTAATTCTTTTATCCTAATTGTCTATAATTTCTTAGCTCTAATTCTCTGTTCCTATTCTAATCGTTATTCCTCCTAGCTTCTTCTTCATCTCTAGCCTAAAACTCTTCTTTTTTCCAGAGGCCTGAAGCAATAGAAAAAATTACAAGACTTACCTCTCATTGGTCAAAAGCACATTCCTAGGGTAAGTGATCAGGGCAGAGGCATTTACCATGGCAACACAAGGTTCCTATGTTACAGAAGTAAGACTGACCAGACAGGGGGGCCACAGTGCCCACAGACAAACTTTGAGACATATGTCAATTGTCAGCAGACTTGGCAAGTGAAGAATTGGCATGCTTTTCTTTTTTTATTTTATAATTTAATTTAATTTTACATATCAGCCAT
>CABHPH010102171.1:1660-23128 GCA_902168325.1 Peromyscus nudipes
TCTTTCCCTACACGACGCGCTTTTGCTGTGTCCATGGCATGTGAAATTTATTGTTTTGTAGCCCTCTTACTGGCCCTGGTATTGTGTGATAGCACAGTAAGTCAAATGAGAAAGTCTCTGCCACTGAGGTGTCTGCTCGTATTCTTGTAAATTACCTAACCTCTTTTGACTCAGTTTCCCCTTCTGTAAGATGGGGATACCAGTACTCACCTAGCAGTGTTGGGGAGATTAAAATACCCATCCAGTATATGCTAAGCAGTTGTTATATTTCCAGTGCATGGCATATACTGAGTAATTACTGTCTCCTTAGCCGGTTGTAACCTGGTTCTGCCACTGTTACTCTTAGGAACATAAGAGCGTTTCTTACATTGCATTACTGACATCTTTAATTCTCATTTCTTATTTTTGTCCACATTATTTCATTTGTGTATGTGTGTGTGCACATTGAGGTATGCATATGGAGGTCAAAGGATGACTTTGTGGAGTCAGTTCTGTTCTCCCATCTTTATGTGGGTTCCAGGGATCAAACTCAGCCATCAGGCTTGCATGGCAAGCTCCTTTACCCCGAGTGATCTCAGCAAGCCTTTTTTCTTTCTGTATTTTACTATTTAGACACTCCTAAGGCAAGCAGTTCAGTAGTTAGAGCTTTGTTTTTTAGCCATGGTTAAGATTTTAGGAATAGAGTTGCAAAGCAAGAGGTGTCCTACAGTTAATTCTGTTGAGTGTCACACATCTGTCCCATGTCCTTTCAAGTAACTCCCGCACAGTTAGCTGCCTTTTGCTCAAGCTGTCTGCCTCTCTGAGTGCTAGGATTAAAGTGTGTGTCTCCATGCCTGGCTCAGGAACCTTCTTGTACCTCTTTGCAGATAAATACATTAATAGAGCCTTTAATTTCCTATTTGAAAATGTTTGTGAATGGTAGAAAGGAGTTTTGAGTTTTGTGAAGTATTTGCAATCTTAATAGTTTTGTTCAAAAATGCTTTTAATGGCAGGCATGGCATTGCACTCTTGTATACCTAGCACCATATAATCCCAGCACTTGGAAGATGGAGGCAGGAGAATCAGTTCAAGGTCTGGACTACATAGAGTTTGAGGATGGCTCTATGGTAAAACAGAACACCAGAAATTCTTGCTCCTGTTTAACTGTAACTTAGTACTGGCTGGGCAACCATTCCCATCCTTCCCTGTTTCTAATCATCCATTTGATATTCTAGATATTTCGAGTCAGACAGGTAAGGTTATTTACCTGCTCTGGAAAGTTTCAGAGGGTATATCTCTTGAACTGCTCTGGGTTCAATCCTTAGCACTACATAGATCAGGTGTGGTGATGCATACCTGTAATACCAGCATGTGGGAGGTGGAGGCAGGAGGATCAGAAGCATAAAGTTCTCCTTGGCTACATAGCCAGTCTAGTCCCACCTGGGTTACAAAACTTCAGATATGGAGCTGGAGAAATGCCTCAGAAACCATGGGAGGAGGCTGACAACCACCCATAACTCTAGCTCAAGGGGAATCCCATGCCATTTTCTGGCCTCCACAGTTGCCTGCACACATACATACAAAGATATATATATATATTATATATCTTAAAGAAAACTACAAGTAGATAAATAATTGAGGAAACCAAAATAACTCTGTGCCACAAAGTTTAAAAATCTATATAAAATGGATAGTTTCCTAAAATAATCTTTTTTAAAATCAAAATTGACTCATCAGAAGTAAAAAATAGATGTATAGGCATTAAAAACCGTTAAAGTAGTTAGGATAGCCTCATCAGAATAGAAAACAATCCTTGGCAAACTCAAATGGTTTTCCGGCCACAGTCAGTCAGATTTCTAAGAAGCAGAAGTACGTCTTCCTGGGAACACAGGTCTTGACCAAGTGCCTGGGAAGCAGAGGCAGGTGGGTTTTCGTGAGTCTCGAGTCAGCCTGGTATGTACAGCACGGTTCAGGCCATCCAGGCGGTGCAGGAAGACCTTGTTTCAATAATAATAATAATAATAATAATAATATAGTCATGCAAAATGGCAAGCTTTTCTCTTCTTAATCTCATTTATGAATACATAGAAAAACTGAGAGCAGAGTAGTTTTTAAAAGTCCTGATCATGCCGGGCGTTGGTGGCGCACGCCTTTAATCCCAGCACTCGGGAGGCAGAGGCAGGCGGATCTCTGTGAGTTCGAGGCCAGCCTGGGCTACCAAGTGAGCTCCAGGAAAGGTGCAGAGCTACACAGAGAAACCCTGTCTCGAAAAAAAAACCAAAAAAAAAAACAAAAAAAAAAAAAAGTCCTGATCAGGGGCTGGGGTATAGTTCTGTGATCTAGCATGTGTTTAGCATTTGTAATACTGGTGTTCACCCCCAAACACCAAAACAAAGCTCTTCAGTCTTCAGTCATTCCAAAATTCTTCAAACAGTGAAATCAGCATGAACAAGATTAATCAGATTATTTATGTCAACAGATTAAAAGGCAAAAATTGATGATTTAGACATTACAGATGAGGCATTCATTGAAAAGTAGTATTTGGCTGAATTCAATAGATACATAGTAAGCAAGAGGTCTTGGGTTAAAATACCCAGAACCAAGAGGGGGGTTGGGGGGTGGTGGAAAGAAAGACATGGTAGCATGCCTATAATCTCAGCACTAGGGAGGTAGAGGCAGGAAGCTCAGGGTTCAAGGCCAATTTGGAATACAGGAAACCCTGTCTCAGCCCTTTCCCCCTGTAAAAAAAGAAATAACATAGTGAAAATCTTTCTGTCAACTTAGGAGTGAGTATTTCCTTACTTTTGAGAAGTCTTCTGTTGTAGTTAGAGCTGCTTCTGTTGCTGTGATAAATCACCATGAGGAAAGGCAACTTGGGGAGGAAAAGATTTCTTCATTTCTCTGAAGTCACACTTCATTGCTTGGGGAAGTCAGGGCAGGACCTAAACAGGGCAGGAATCTGGAAGCAGGAGTTGATATAGAGGCCATGTAGGAGTGCTGCTTACTGGATTGCTCTACGTGGCTTGCTCAATCTGCTTTCTTAGAGCACCCAGGACCACCTGCTGAGGGATGGTACCACCCATAGTGAGCTGGGCCCTCCCACATCCATCACCAACCAAGAAAATGCACCACAGGTTTGCTCACTGGCCAGTCTAGTGGGGACATTTTCTCAGTGGAAGTTCCCTCTTTTAAAGGACTCCAGCTTGTGTCAAGTTGACATAAAACTGGCCAGCACAGCTTCCCATCCGAAGCTTAGGTTGTGTCCCAGATTTAATAGTGAAGCATTACAAAGCATTTTTGCCAAAGTCAGTGAGGCCAGAATTTTATTACAGTTACTGCTATTGATATTTCATTTAAGTGGTTAAAAAAAGAAAAAGATAAAAGGATTTGAAAAGAAATATTACTAATGCTCTTGTTCTTGAACAGTGTATCTTATATGACATCCAAGAGAGATCACAGACAGCTTAGTTAGAATTTAAAACATTGGAGCAAAGTGTCTAGAACCAAGAGCAGTGGAGACTAGGGCTGTAACTCAGTGGTAGAGCACTTGCTTACCTTCACAAGGCAGAGCAGTAGATAAAAGTCTTAATCGCATGAACTAATAACACTAATGTACTGCGTGGGTAAGAGAGTGCCCTGTAGCCTAGCCTGGTCCTGTGTGTCCAAGGATAAACTTGAACTCGTGGTCCTTTTGTCTCTGTGTCTCAAGTGCTGATCTTAAAGGTGTGTGCCGCCACGCCTGTTTGATGCAGTGCTGGTCTTGGGACCCAGGGCTTTGTGCATGCCAGGCAAGTACTCTGCCAACTGAGCTAATAGCTCTACCCTCCCCCTCCACTTTTTTTTTTTTTTTTTTTTTTTTTAACGTATGTCTCAGATTTTCAGACTGACTCAGCTAGTAGCTGAGGATGAATTTTGATTCCTGATCCTGGGGTCACAGGTGTGTACCACCATGCCTGGCTCCTTCTAGTCTTTAAATGAATTCATTGAGTGGATATTTCTCAGACTCCGCTTTTCATCTCACAGTACTATTGTATGAAACTAGAGTGAGCGCTCCAGCTTCCATGTGCAGACAGGCCACCAGTCACGTGCCGAATCTGTTGCAGGTTGCAGCTGATGAGAAGCATGTTCAGCATTAACCCCCTGGAGAACCTGAAGCTGTACATCAGCAGCCGGCCGCCCTTGGTGGTTTTTATGATCAGTGTCAGCGCCATGGCCATCGCCTTCCTCACCCTGGGCTACTTCTTCAAGATCAAGGAGATTAAGTCGCCAGAAATGGCTGAGGTACAGTGTACTCTTCATTTCCACTTGGGCTAGATGGACCTCGTATAGAAGTAGGGCACAGCTCTCTTTGATTTTCGAGGTCTCTGTAGTCTAGTCTGAAATGTACTGTGCATTGGCTGACCTGGAGTTTGAAGTACTCTTCCTCCCTTAGCTTTGTGAATGCTGGGATTATATTATGTGTGTACCACACCTGGAGGGGTTGTTATTGTTGTTTTGAGACAGGGTCTCATGTGGCATATGCTGGTCTTGGACTCCAGATCCTTTTGCCTCTGCCTCTCAAGTGCGTAGATACATGCAGCAAAAGATACATATTTATACAGACTCTCCTGCCCTTTTCCCTGTGACTACTTCGTTAGGGAATACATGGAGTGTTGTTTTAAATAATACTATGAGGTTCATGTAGACTATTTCAGTAGTGAGACAGATCTGTTTGGAAGAGTGTATTTATGTAAAAAAAACAAAAACAATCAAAAACCTGAGTCAGAAGAGGGCTGGGTATGGTGGTGTACTCCTGTGATCTAACACTGGGGAGTTTGAGGCCGAAGAAGTCTGAGTTCAAGGCTGTCCTGGGCCACAGAGTAAAACCTTATCTCCAAAGAGGAAGAGAGCGTGTGAGCTAGGGAAGTCACCTCTTCTGATAGACATGTTACATTGTTGTTTTGAAATTGTGACTAGGACACTTAAGGACACATACTACCTTTTGGTTTTCTCATTTGTACACATGGTATTTTTAGTAGATAAGGGATCCTATTGACTGACAAACAAGGACACCAGATAGAAGTGGTCAGAAGGCATGGAGAAGGGGGGTGAGTGAGAACAAGGTATAATGAAATGTGTATGAAGATGCCGTGCTGAACCCATAACCCTGGTGGTGGTGGTGGTGCATGTGTTTAATCCCAGCACTCAGGAGGCAGAGGCAGAGGCAGGTGGATCTCTGTGAGTTCCATGCCAGCCTGGTTTACAGAGCTAGTTCCAGAACAGCCAGGGCTATACAGAGAAACTGGTCTCAAAACGAAAAAAGGAGTTCTAAAACCTAAAGAGATTTAAAAAACTTTTTATTTCCAATACAGTTTTGTTTTGTTTTGTTTTGTTTTTGGTTTTTTTTTAGACAGCGTTTCTCTGTGTAGCTTTTGGAGCCTGTCCTAGAACTCGCTTTGTAGACCGGGGTGGCCATGAACTCACAGAGATCTGCCTGTCTCTGCCTCCCCGTGGTGGGATTAAAGGCTTGAGCCACCATTGCCCAGCCATAAATACATAAATCTTAAAAAATGAAACAAAACAAAAAAGCTACTAAATGAGTGTGAATTAGTGATTTTAATGTGTCAACCACTTTTTTTTCAAGATTCCTTTTTTTTGTTTTTGTTTTTTTCTAGACTGGGTTTCTCTGTGTAGCCCTGGCTATCCTGGAATTCACTTTGTAGACCAGGCTGGCCTAGAACTCAGAGATCCACCTGCATGTGCTACCACCACCTGGCTGATAACTTTTTTTAATATTTAGTTTATGTGTATGAGTATTTGCCTGCATGTAAATATGTGTACCATGTGCGCAAGGAGAACAAAAGGGATATCGAATACTTTGGCACTGGAGTTACACATGGTTGTGAGCCTGCCTGCCTCTGTCTCCCGAGTGCTGGGATTAAAGGCGTGCGCCACCACAGCCTGGCTATTTTAATTTTTTTAAAGATTTATTTATTTATTATGCATGCAGTATTCTGCTTGCATGTATGCCTGCACGCTAGAAGAAGGCACTAAATCTCATTACAGATGGTTGTGAGTCACCATGTGGGTGCTGGGAATTGAACTCAGGACCTCTGGAAGACCTCTGGAAGAGCAGCCAGTGCTCTTAACCTCTGAGCCATCTCTTCAGCCCTGTTTTGCCTTTATTTACTTTTATTTTATGTGTATGGATGTTTGGCCACATTTATATCTACAGCATGTGTGTGAAGGGCCAAAAGAGGGTGTCAGGTCCCTTGGAACTGGAGTTAAGAGTTAGTGCTAACTGCCCTGTGGGTGTTGGGAATCTCTGGCAGGGCCATCATATCTACTGAGCCGTCTCTCCAGCCCCTCAAGATCCTTTTTAAGTTTGATCTGAGGCTTGTTGGTTTTTCTCTTAAGTATAATCTGCTGGGTTCTCAGATAATGTATAGAGTATGCTGTTCAGGTTCCCAGGGCTAACATGGTTATATCACCCTGTACTGCAGGTGCAGGATGGTGGTGTATTGTGACTTGAGACGGTCACTTTCAAGTCATCCTTTTCCTCTTGTCCTGTGGTAGCAGTTAAGGGTCATGGCAGTTCCTGCATTGGAGATGCTGGGACCTCATATCTATCTCTCTGTTTTACTTTGCTGAAGGATTGGAATACTTTTCTGCTGCGCTTTAATGATTTGGACTTGTGTGTATCAGAAAACGAGACACTGAAGCATCTCTCCAATGACACCACCACCCCTGAGAGCACCATGACCATTGGCCAGGCCAGATCATCCACCCAGCCACCCCAGGCCCTGGAGGAGTCAGGCCCCATCAATATCTCAGTGGCCATTACCTTGACCCTGGACCCTCTCAAGCCCTTTGGAGGGTACTCTCGAAACGTCACACACCTGTACTCCACCATCCTTGGACATCAGATTGGACTCTCAGGTGTGTGTCAGCTACTTTTCCTTTCAGAGCTTTCAGGCAGCACCTGAGATAGGTTCAGTGTTCTGTGTTTGTGGGTGTTTCTCCTCTTGAGACTTGGACTTTGTGAAGACAAGAAGGAATGGTTGCTGTGCATTTTCACTCAGTCGGGGCTTCAGGAATCCTACACAGTCATAATCAGTCTCTCTCTCTCTTTCTCTCTCTCTTCCTCTCTCTTCCTCTCTCTTTCTCTCTCTTGGTTTTTCGAGACAGGGTTTCTCTGTGCAGCCCTGGCTGTCCTGGAACTCACTCTGTAGACCCAGCTGGCCTCAAACTCACAGAGATCCACCTGCCTCTGCCTCCGCGTCCTGAGTGCTGGGATTAAAGGCGTGTGCCACCAACTCCTGGCTATACAGTCTCTTACCAAAGGCTCATTGGAGTCAGGACTGATGGGGCCAGGGGTACAGCTCAATGTTAGAGCACAGGGCTTGTGTGTGTGAGGCCATGGGTTCCTCTTTAGCACTGGGAGAGGGGGAGGAGAAGGAGAGAGAAGCTCAACCTGCAAGGTCTGGTTCTGGTCTCAGTATAATTGATCTTTGACCAGCATAGGTTTTACGTGCACAGGACCATTTATACTTGATTTTTTTTATTATTAAAAACTTCTATTTTGTGTGTATGGGTGTTTGGCATGGATGTATGTGCACTATGTGTGTTCTTGGTACCTGCAGATGGCAGAAAAGGGTGTTAGATCTCTGGAACTGGAGTTACAGATGATTGTGAACTGCATATGAGTGCTAAGAACTAAACCCTGGTCCTCTGCTAGAGTACCCAGTGTTCTTACTTGCTGAGCCATCTCTCCAGCTCTCTGTTTGAACCTGAGAGCAGTGTAAGCACATATGAAGATGCTGTATTAGGTCATGAAGGCATTGGACCGGGCATGCTGGTACACAGTGATAATTCCAGCATGTGGGAGAGGAAAGCAGTAGGATTGTGAGTTTCAGGCCCTGCCTCAAAAACAGACAAAAACACTGGTACACACCCTTTAATCTCAGCACACAAGAAACAGAGACAGGTGGGTCTGTGTAAGTTTGAGGCCACCTAGTCTACAGCAAGCTCCAGAACAACAGGCTATATACTGAGACCTTGTCTCAAATAGAACAAAACAAAAAAACCAAGACAAAACAAAAACCCCAGAGGATTAAAAAAGAAGAAAAAGGCATGGTGGTACTCGAGGTAGAAGCAGGAGGTCTCAAGTTCAAGGTTATCCGTATTGAGTTTGAGGCCAATATATTCGACAAATAAAAACAAAAAACATCTTAGAAGCTTAAAATTAACTAACTATATTCTCTACACTGTCTTTCTGTGATAGCTTTGTAGCCACCTGACTGCAGTGGGGTCACATGATGAGTGTCCACTTAAAATATCATGCTAAGTCACTGTGTGCAAGTCCACCTGTCCAGTCAGTGTCGGTGGCACACACAGTAACTAGTGATTTTGTGTTGTGTGTTTCTCCTTGTTTACTGTAAATGAATAAATATGGTGTTAATTGACTATTGATGTTATCAATAAGACTTCCAGTCAGCATCAGGCAAAACTGGTAGTTAAGTCTGGGGAGTCGGGAATTCTACTCAGTTTTTGGACTGGACTGTGTGGGAGTTAGCACCCAAACACCATGTTGAGCCGGGCGGTGGTGGCGCACGCCTTTAATCCCAGCACTCAGGAGGCAGAGCCAGGTGGATCTCTGTGAGTTTGAGGCCAGCCTGGGCTACCAAGTGAGTTCCAGGAAAGGCGCAAAGCTACACAGAGAAACCCTGTCTCGGAAAAAAAAACAAAAAAAAAAAACCAAAAAACCAAAAACCAAAACAAAACAAAAAACCATGTTACTCAAGACACAAGTGTGTTTACAAACATATAACAGGTGTATTCTGCTGGGGTTTATAACATGTTGCCATTGTTGTTATTTTTGTGTGTATGTGTGGATGCACATGAGTTATAGTGAACATGTAGAGGTCTGAGGTCATTCCCTGGTGGTTGGTTTTCTGTATGTTCGTAGGATTAATCTTAGGTCACCATTGGGTTTATTTGCTCTTGACCCACTGAGCTGTCAATTTTGGTTATTTTTACTATTGCTTGTGATGCTGAAATTTGAACCAAGGCTTCATGCATGTGAAAAAGGTGCTCTTTCAGGCCTGAAAAAAATTTTTTTTAACTTAAAGATTTAAAATTAATTAAGCTGGGTGGTGGTGCATGCCTTTAATCCTAGCACTTGGGAGGCAGAGGTAGATGGATCTCTGTGAGTTTGAGGCTCGGCTTATCTACAGAGTGTGTTCCAGGACAGCCAGGGTGGTTACACAGAAAAACCCTGTGGGGGCGGTGGCGGTGGTCACAGGGCAGATTAATTATGTGTGTGGGTGTGGATGTATTGCCTGGTGGCATGGAGGCCAGAGGGCACAGGATCCCCTTGGGGCTGGTGTTACAGACAGTTGTGCCCTGCCATGTGGGTGCTGTGAATTGATTCTAAGATCTTCTTAACCCCCGAATCATCTCTCTTGCCCTGGGTTTGCACAGTTTTAAATGCTCATCATTTATTTAGCAATGTGCTAACTCTCAGAAAGAACTAGAAATAGCCTCAGACCAGGTTCCTTCACCCTTGGAGATTATACAAGAGGCAAAAAATAACAGGAATTGGTGGGGGTGTAACTCAGTGGTTAAGGGCTTGTCTAATATGTGTGAATCCTGGGTTCACTTGCCAGTACTGCAAAAGATAAGCCAAACAGCAACCAAGGTTTTATGTCTTAGTTACTAGACAACTAGTTTTATGTTTGCTTGATACAAGCTAGAGTCATCTGGGAAGAGGAAACCTCAATTGAGAAAATGTTCCCACTAGACTGGCCTGTGGGTTTTTTTTTTTTTTAATTGATGATTGATGTGTGAGGGCTTATTGTGGGTGGTGCCATTCCTGGACTGGTAGACCTGGGTTCTATAAGAAAGTAGGCTGAGTAAGCCATGAGGAGCAAGTCAGTAAGCAGCTCCCGTCCATGACCTCTGCATCTCTTGCTCCCAGGTTCCTGCCCTGCTTGAAGTCCTGCCCTGACTTCACTATGCAATGGAGTGTGGCCTGAGAGATAAACAAACAAACCCTTTCCTCTCCAAGTTACTTTTGTCATGGTCTATTATCACAGCATTGAAAGTTAACTAAGACAGTTTACTGTGAATTAACACTTACCAGGTGCTTAAAATGCTATCTAGGGGCTTGTTAAATATATTAGCTACTTTTCTATTCCTGTGATAAAATACCATGATCAGAGCATCTTACAAAAGAAAGCTTAATCGGGCTTAAGGTTCTGGAGGTTTGAGTTTGTGCCTGCTGATGGTGGAGCAAGGGCAGGGCCGCAGGTGGCTGGAGGAGCAGCCGAGAGCTCACACCTGATCCACAAGCAGGAGGCAGAGAGCACCTGGGAATGCAGGAGGCCCACTCCTATGACACATCTTCCAACAAGACCATGCCTCCTAACCTTCCCAAATAGTTGTACCAAATGGGAACTAGTATTCACCATTTGAGCCTATGGGGACCATTCTCATTCAAACTGCCATGTTAACTAATACCAAAAATAGATACCGTGGAGTATGGCCATACTTGCTTGTATGTGCTAAGCCTGAACACAGTAGACATGGTGTAGGAGCACATGAAAGTGGAAGCTGAAATATTCCGGAAAGGCTTTGTTTATCCTAAGGACTGGCTGGGCCTTGGAAGGATAACTTTGGTTCTTTGGTTCCCAAAAGCCTTTGGGTAATGTCTACAAGGTGCTGGACATTACACAATGTCCTGTCGCCTTTGGCTATTAAGAGTTGAAAGTTGGTGTCATGATAGTAAGGGTACAAATCACCCCTGTTTGTTCCAGGAAGCAAACATACCCTTTTCTCCTTATGACCTTAGAACATCTCGATATAGTGCAGGCTTCACTTTCTACTCCCAAGACCTTCCCTAAGTCTGTTAGACCTGCTTCTCTCCCTCTCTCTCTCTCTCTCTCTCTCTCTCTCTCTCTCTCTCTCTCTCTCTTTCTCTCTCTTTCTCTCTCTCTCCTCTCTCTCTGTATACAGAGATGCTTGAGTCACATTCATGGCTTAATGGTAGATTTTGAATGAAGTAATACATTAGTACAGAAAATCACTGCACTCAACTTATTCAGCTCTGTTCCTGCCTGTGCTCTGGCATGGCTCCCTAGCCCTGACTGAAACACATAGTAGCCTTTTGTGAGTTACTTTGTGGCTGTACTTAGTCAAGCAGGCCTCATTGTTCAGGTCAGGACTGTGGCTCCCAGAAATCCATAGGGCAGGTGTGCAGGCCAGTGGGGTGGCTGTTGAGTTTGGCTTCAGACTCATTGGAGCACCAGGGAACAGTGTATGACTTTCTGGGCGTGTCCACCAATAAGCGACTAACTCTTCCACAGGCAGGGAAGCGCACGAGGAGATCAACATCACCTTCACCCTGCCTGCTGCCTGGAATGCCGACGACTGTGCCCTCCATGGCCACTGTGAGCAGGTGGTGTTCACAACCTGCATGACCCTCACAGCTGCCCCTGGAGTCTTCCCTGTCACCGTGTAAGTGTCCAAACATCTGTGGAGACCATGAGGACAACTTGCAGGAGTCAGTTCTTTCCTATTGTGTGGGTCCCAGGGATCAACCTCGTTTTGTTAGGCTTGGTGGCAAGCCTTCTGAGCTATTTTTGCTGGCTTCCAGGATTATTTAAGTTTAATTTGAAATTCTAACTTCTCTATATACAAATGTGCCAAGCTGGGGTTGTAGCTTAGTTGGTAGAATGTTTGCTTAGCATTCAGGAAGTCCTGGGTTCCATTTCCAACACAGAATAAATGAGCGTGCTAGAGCATACCTGTAGTCCCTAAGGGTTGGGGTGGGAGGATCAGAAGGTCAAGGTGTCTTCCTCTATAAAGTGAGGTCAAGGCTAGCCTGGTGTACATGAGATCCTGTCTCAACGAAACCAAACAAACCAGAAAGCACCTCAGCCCCAGAGCTAGTACTTCAGTGAGGTGGTAAAACATGATGCTGTGGCTGCTCTCCAGCTGCCTCTCCTACTAAGAGTCATATTGAAAAAGGAAGAGCCAGGCCCCTGCCAGAGTGATCTGTAATTAAAGCTGCCTAAAGGTAAAGGTTCTGCCCATCTCTGTGACCCAGAAATGAATTTTTGTTTTAGTTTTTTTAAGGATTCACTTTTATTACTTTAAATTGTGTGTATTTGTGGGGAATATGTACATAGAGTATAGTTACTTTAGTTTTGGGGGGGATTTATTTTGAGATGGTCTCATGTAGCCCAGGTTGGTCTCAAACACTACAGCAGAAGTTGGCTTAGAAGATCTTGTCTCGGTCTCTGGAGTTCTGGGATTATAGGTGTGCAACCCCTGCCTGGCTCCTTACGTGTTTGTTCAGAAACATACAAAACAGCCGGATGTGTCGGTGCGCACCTGCAGTTCTAGCATTCGTGGGTCAGCCTCTGCTTAGATGGGGAGCCTGTCTCAAAATGCGAATAGCAAAAGACCCTCGAAACATAATGGTGTTTATCCCAGAGAAACATGGTAATTGTTCAGAACGCCTTATTTCTCCTTTCCTCATGTTGCTCTGTTCAGGGTTGCGGGTGCCGTGTGTGGAGGGAGCCCAAGTAAATGTTTCAGGTCACCGAGCTGGTCTCTTCTCTCCCCTGCAGTCAGCCACCTCACTGTGTCCCTGACACATACAGCAACGCCACACTCTGGTACAAGATCTTCACAACTGCCAGAGATGCCAACACAAAATATGCTCAAGACTACAATCCTTTCTGGTGTTACAAGGGCGCCATCGGAAAAGTCTACCACGCTTTAAATCCCAAACTCACCGTTATTGTTCCAGATGTAAGGGAAACAAGTTCTGTTTATTTGTGTGTCTGTGACTCTGTGTGTGCGTGTGTGAGTATGTGTGTACATGCATCCTGGAATTGTGAGTGAGTGTGTGAATGTTTACATTTTGTGTTAGCTCAGCCCTGGCCAGTCAAGATTTCCACCTGGTTTGGGAGACTAGACAGTAGAGCTGTGAAAATCATGGTCCCTTTGTGGTAGAGAAGAGCCTTGCTCCTTCATTTTGTGTGTTTCTCAGCAGCAGTTGTATGTTGAGGTCTGTTGCATTTGTAACCCATAGAGGAGGGTCCCTGTTCTTGTTTGCTTAGTTCAGTGTTAGCAATAGCCAGTGCTGTGTAGGGTACAAAAGGGCGGTAGCAGTGCAGAGGGAGAGGCAGATCTTTGCTTTGTTTCTCTTCTTTTTGACAGGTCTCACAGTGTAGCTCAGGCAGGCCTGGAAATTGTGATCCTCTGGCTTCAGCCTCTCGAGTGCTGGCATTATATCAGGATGTGTGTTTGGCTTGATAGTGGGGCCTGCATAGCATTTATTTTCAGAGGAAAGAGGAAGCAGTCACTGCTGTATTCAGCAGGTAGAGTCTGCCACACTGATGATTTTGTACCCTTGCTTTCCTTCCTGAGTGTGCTGAATGGATTTCTTAGTTTTCCTTGGACTCTTCCTTATTTTCATTTCTGTCCAGTTATAGAAGTTGGTCGCCAGGGAGCTCAGGTGTGGTGCGGAGGGGAAAGCTGCATGGTGGGCAGATCAGATTCCAGAGCCTTCCCTGCCCTGCCATAGCATTCCCCTGTCTCCTCTAGCAGGGCCCTCACTGCCTGTGTCAGGCAACTGTAAAGCGGTCCCTTAAGACTGGAGTGGGGCTGGAGAGATGGCTCAGCGGTTAAGAGCACTTCCAAAGGTTCTGAGTTCAATTCCCAGCAACCACATGGTGGCTCACAACCATCTGTAATGAGATCTGGTACCCTCTTCTGGCCTGCAGGCATACATATATAAATATAATATATACATATAATGTATACATAATAAATAAATAATCTTTAAAAGAAAAAAAAAAGACTGGAGCTAGGGAAATGGCTCAGCAGTTGGGAGTACTTGCTCTTGCAAAGGGACCAGAGTTCACCCACATCAGGCAGTTCACAACACCAGAGGACCCGATGTACTTTCCACAGGCATCTGTACACACATAGCATACACACACCTAAGTAAAAATAAAATCTTAAGGGAAAAAAAAAAAGACTTGTTTGGCCTGGTATATATTCCTGAAGACCAGGCACTTGGGAGGCTCAAGCAATATGAGTTCCAGGCCAGCGTGTGCTACATAGTGAGTTCTAGGTCAAGTTGTACTCAAGAGTGAGACTGTCTCTAAAGTAAAGACTTATTTGCTCTCTGCTGTGAAAGGTAATGGGAGGTAGCCAGGATCTCTCACACGCCCCTCCTACTGTGGTTGCCTAGCAGTCTCAGCCTGTACCCTTCCCGCCAGGGACTTAGTGAAAGCAGAGAAGGGATGCTGTCTGGGGATGTGCCAGCTGTCCACTGGAGGAGTAGCACAGAGTGGGGACAGCAGACAAGCTGTTTTGTGGGGTCACGAGGATGTGTCCAGAGAAGATAGGCTGGTGGGGCTCTGGCAGTGTGGGGGTCCAGAAGCCACAGTAGAGGAAGCAGTGGTTGCTCCTTAACCAAGGTTGCACAGAAGCTCAAGTCTAACCCTTGTGAGAACTAATTTGGTAGTTTTGGAGATGAATGGAGAGACTGCCTGTTTAAGCTTAAGAACTGATATTCGGGGGCTGGAGATGTAGCTCAGTGGTAGAGCATTTGTCTAGTGTGCGTGAGGCCATGGGTTCAATTCTGAGCACTACAAATGAATGAAATTGCTGTAGGCATGGAGGCTGATGTTCGAAAAGTTATTAGTAATGGACTGCATGTGTCTGGTTTCTTTCCTTTTGTTCATTAGGACGACCGTTCATTAATAAACCTGCATCTCATGCACACCAGTTACTTCCTTTTCGTGATGGTGATAACGATGTTTTGCTACGCAGTTATCAAAGGCAGACCCAGCAAATTGCGTCAGAGCAATCCTGAATTTTGTCCTGAGAAGGTGAGCAGTGGGTGGTCTGTCGGGTTCCTGGCGACAGGCCTTTGTCTAAACAAACAAACAAACAAACAAACAAACAAACAAACAAACAAAAATTTTAAAAGGTCCTGGCATCATGATAGCTGTTCTGAAATCCCTGTTGGATAGTTCCTGTTCCTGGGTGCCTCTCTACCCCTGATCCTTCTGTCAGCACAGGAGTCATGCAGCACAGCGCCTGTTGGGGGCAGTTAACTGTGGCCAGGGATGTGGCTTGGTAGTAGAACGCTTGCCTCACATGCATGAAGCCTTAGGTTCAGTCTTCAGCACCGAATAAACCAGACATGGTGGTGCATGCCTGCAATCCCAGGACTTGGGAGGTTGAGGCAGGAGGATCATGAGTTTGAAGTCATCTTCAGCTCCATAGTGAGTTTTTGGCCAGCCTGGGCTACAAGAATCCTTGTCTCAAAAAACAAATCCAAGCTCAGGAGAAGTCCACACACCTTAAATTCCAGTTCTTAGTAGTCAGAGCAGAGGCAAAGGAGTCAAGTTCAAAGCCAGCCTCGTCTATATAGAGTGGTCCAGCAAGAGTTACATAGTGAGACCCTGTCTCCAAAATGAATGAATAAATAATAAATAAAAGGTTAACTCTCCCAGCATAGCATAAGTAGTTTTGCAGGTTGGTCACTGCTTACAGACTGAGGTTTTTGTTTTTTGTTTTTCTTTCCTCCCTGAGGTAAGGTGATTTCCTTAATGTTTTGTTAATTCCCTTGCCAAAAGATGATAGATGTTCATGGTCAGCATGACCTTGTGGTATCAGGCTAGGTGCCAGCAGCTCCCTATTTGACTCGATTGCCTGCTTGCTCTCTTCTAGGTGGCTTTGGCTGATGCCTAATCCCATGGCTCCCCATTTTCTGAGAGACCAAGAACCATGATCATTGCCTGCTGAACCGGCCAGGGCCTGGCCACTCTGTGAATACACGATCTTGCAATGTTGGGTTATTCCAGCCAAAGACATTTCAAGTGCCTGTAACTGATTTGTACATATTTATAAACATTGATCTGGAAATTGGTCCTGTGATGCACGTGCTTTGCCCTGGATGCAGCCTGAACCCGTCACCCTCCCTCTGGGGGCAGGAGGGCACGGACACGGGGTTCTTCTGTGTAGTGCTGGGAGATGTGGGGATCTTGTCGGAGCTGAGCAGGTCATGTTCCAGTGCCAGTGGGGCTGAGGTTTGCTGTGGTTCTTGTTTCAGCCTGATGTGTTCAGTGTTGGAAGCGGTTTGCACCTTTGTTAGGGTGCTGCATTGCAGAAGCCACCATCCCCTCCTGTGGCTCTTAAATGTCCGTGGCTTCATGATCATAGTGACAGCTGTAATACCTTTCTTTTCTGTTTGCTTGCAAGGAAATCCCCCTCCCCCCCCCTTTTTTTTTTTCAAAGAAAAAATAGTCACATTTTACTATTCCTCTAGTTAGGGCAGACGTGCTTGTCTGTCCTAGCTGAAAGGTTACGCATCTAAAAGTCACTTAGGTAGTAAAGATCAAAGTTTCATTTTCTACAGCAGCAGGTAGGAACTGGAGTGCTTTGCTGTTGTCTGCCCCTGGTAGAGAAGTTACTAGCTTCAGAAATAGCTGTGTAGTAGAGGCCCAGGGAGGGCTAACTTCCACAATGCAGGGCATGTTACGGAAAGAATGAACGGTGGTTTGGTCTAACAGTCACAAACAGGAGGTCTTGCTTGGTGTGTGTGTGTGTGTGTGTGTGTGTATGTATGTGTGTATGTATTGTGTGTATATATGTGTGTTTGTTTTTAAGGAGATGTGTTTTCTTTTTAATATATAATTTTTTTTTGCATTCGTTTTTGTACACCACACATCTCCAGATAGAAAATGAACGTTAGGAGATGTGTAATGTGGAAACGATGCTGGTGAGATCTGAAAGAAGGCATGAGGTTCTGATGGCTATTGACTGAGCAGTACTGGAAGCATTTTCCTTATGAAATTTTGATCATCTGGTTCCTCTGTCCCTTTGCCCTCTCATATTCCATCTAAAGAACATCATCTCTTCCACTCCCTGTTACTTGTATTTTCAGTTTTCTATCAATGCTTTGCCTTAACAACTCTCATGCAATGTTCTCTCAAGCAGTGTTCCAGACTTGCTGGGAGTGGGGATGCATGCATGTATGCCCAGCACTTTGGAGGCTGAGGCAAGGAATCTCAAGTTCAAGGCCAGCCTGGGCTACATACTCTATTTCTCAAGCAGGAAGAAATACTTAAGTATGTCAGCACTTTCATTCCATAACTGTAGGTCTATAGTCTGTCTCAACTGGAGTTAACTTGATGTATTCTGAAACTTACTGGCCTAGAGAATTTTATCCCAGGCATTCTTTAATGGAAAACAATAGTTTTTTTTGTTTGTTTAGTTGAAGATTGTTAATCATTGTAGTTATATGATGTATTAGTTTTTTTTTTTTTTTTTTTTTTGGTTTTTTTTTAACCAGTGGTGAGTTGCTTATAAGATGGCTAATGTGTGCCGGGCGGTGGTGGCGCACGCCTTTAATCCCAGCACTTGGGAGGCAGAGCCAGGCGGATCTCTGTGAGTTCGAGGCCAGCCTGGTCTACAGAGATCCAGGACAGGCTCCAACACAACACAGAGAAACCCTGTCTCGAAAAACAAAAAACCAAACAAAAAGATGGCTAATGTGTGAATTTCATTTAGTCTTCTCTTTAAGTGAGACCCTTGTCAGGCAGGATGAAGAAAAAGCCACGTGACTTGGCTGGTATAAATGTGGCATTGGGACCATCAAGTTTCAGATTAAGCTGCTGAGTAATGAAGCCCAGTGAAGTGGAGTGAAACAGTTGGGAAGAAGAGTCACTTCCACTGGCCTGTGCAGCTCAGCTGTGTTCCTCTTAGTCGCCTTGTTAATGACAGGCAGCAGCTGGGATCTGAGGGGTGGGCGGGAGGAATACAGGCCTGAGGAGAGGAAGTGCCAAAACGTTTGGGACATGACCTGTCCTGAGGCCAGAAATGAACTTTAAAACCCAGTATTCACCATAGCAGGTAGACAGGTGGAGGATGGCTGGGGAAGGAGGGTGTGGCTGAGTTTAGGGGCCTGGAGACACATCTGCAGGACCTGTTAGTGTTGGGCAAGTGCATACAACTCAGCTGCCCCTTGCTGGTAAACCTCAGGATTGGAACCTTAGGCTGGGCCACTGGAGACCTCCGACCCCAGCAGCACTGGCTTACCTCGGGTGTCCTCGACTGGGGTGCAGTCAGAAGTCAGTGACTTCCTGTGAAATGGTTGTTTCAGATCATATTGATCTCTTTCCTTTTGTCGTTTCACCATATGGTATGACTTGAATCAGTTTTGATTCTCTGTGTAAGTTCTCATCATTTGGAACCTGGTGTTTCTGTTGTGTTCTTGGCAGTGCATAGGAACCCAGCCTCCTGTGTTTTGACCCTCCTGCAGGCACTGTGGGACTAGAGGGCAGCAGATCCATCTCCCGTCCCTTGCTGCATGATGGTCACTACTGATCTGTGATGGCGTCCCTCCCTCATTGATTTTCTGTGTTTGAAGTATGTGCATATGTGCTTTACAGAATAAAACATCCGGATTTACTTGGTTTGTTTTCTTTCCTCCAGCCTGATAGCAGTTTAAACAAAAAGTGTAGGCAAGGAGCACTTACAGGCTGTTTTTTGAAGTACCACCTGTCAGGAGGATGAAGGGTGGACAGTGTTTCCTACTAAGGCGACTTCAACCCATGGGTCTTTGTCTAAAGAGTGTAAAACCTTGTACTGTAGGAGAACAAGAAGTACTCACTGACCTGGCCCAAACTACCAGAGACTTCAGTAAGAGCCAGGGCTGTGGCTCAGTGGTAGAGCTCTTGCCTAGAACACCACAGTGAAGGGCTGAGGGCATGGCTAAGCAGTAGGTTTCTGGGTTCTGTTCTCAGCACACAGGCTATACAACCAATGAACCAGAACAGATGGTTAAACATACCCTGGCCTATTAACTAAATCCTTAGTGTGCCCTCAGCCACCGTTAAGAACAGCAGGCTATGGGTTGGAGACAGAGGTCTGTGCTTAAGAGTTCTTACAGAGGACCCAAGTTCAATTTCTAGCACATACATCAGACTCATTAACTGTGACTCCAGCTCTTGGGGATTATATGCCTCTTTTAGCCTCTGAATGCACACACACATTTTGGAAAAGAACAGTAGCCCCCTCCACTGTCTGCAGGTCAGGTCTGATGCCTGCAAGCACGGGCGTTAGACTTGTCTTTACCTTCTTCACTTCCTCCTACCTTGTGCTGGCACACTGCTCTTGCTTTCTGCTCACCGCCATCTTGTGTGTTCATCTCCATCGGGAGAGAATACACATCTCCCTTCTGTATTACAGTGAGATCTTGCTTTAGAACCGACTTAGTGGTGAGGGATCAGGCTTGAAGTTCCCTCACACTCAGAAAAGTGAAATGACCACTACACAGTGGTCAAGCTCATTGTGAGCATAGGGCAGGTGTGGGGATGCATACTTTGTGGTCTTAGTACTGAGGATAGTGAGACAGGAAGGACCAGGAGGAGTTCAAGGCAAGGCTGGGCTACACAGTCCCTGTCTTTTCAAAAATTATTTTGGAGACAGGTCTCACTATGGAGCCCTAGCTGGCCTGGAACTCTATGTAGATCAGTCCTGGGATTAAAGCCATGTGCCACTATGCCCCTCCCAAGTTACAGTTATTAATGTGTGCATATGTATCTGGGCTTATGTGTGCCATGGTCCATGAACGGAAGTTAGGACAACTTGGAGAAGTCAGTGGTTCTCTTCTACCATGTGGGGCCTGGGGATAGGTCATTAGACTTAGGGGTATGGGCCTTTACTGGCCATCTGGCTGGCCTGAGAACCTATTTGAACAAAACAGAACCCAGAAAGAAACACCTTATTTGTGATAGCTGGCCCTTTTGCCTCTGAAAACGAAATTTCTTGTGTTATGTTAGTTGTTTGTAGTTAGTTAGTTGTTGAATGAACTCTAAGAATAGGGGTTGGGCACAGGCCTATAATTCAGGAGGCCAAGGCAGGAGGATTGACTCTGAATGGGAAGAAAAAAAATTGAAAACAAACCCAAAAAACTGTCTCAGATCTTTATTTATTTATATTTAATGTTCACTGGTGTTTTGCCTGCCTGTACGTCTGTGTGAGGGTAGCCCTGGAACTGGTGTTACAGACAGATATGAGCTGCCATGTGGGTGCTGGGATTTGAACCTGAGTCCTCTAGAAGAGCAGCCAGTGCTCTTACCCATCGAGCCATCTCTCCAGCAACTCTCCCCCGCCCCCCAAATTGTGTTATCAAGATGGGGTTTCTCTGTGTAGCCTTGGCTGTCCTGGGCTCATCTGTAAACCAGGCTGGCCTTTGAAGTCAGATCTGCCTGCCTCTGTCTCTCAAGTGCTGGGATTAAAGAAAGGCCTTTGATTTCAAGACCCTCAAAACACAAACCAAACCAACAACAACAAAAAAACCTCAAACTGATGGTTAATACTGTCAAATTGACAGGATCTAGAATTACCATGGGAACAAAGCTCTGGTCACATCTGTGAGAGTCTCTAGACTGGGTTTACTGTATGGGCTGGGGCCCTGACTGAATAAAAGAAAGCTGAGCATCTGAATTCATCTTTGTCCGCTTCCTGACTGCAGATGCAACATGACCTCATGATTCTGCCACCATGCCTTCTCTGCTGTGATGGACTGTCACTCCTCAAACTGAGCTAAAGTAAAACTGTCAGGCAGTTCATCACCTAATACAAAAACCAGACCCAAAAGGAAGCTGTCTAGAAATGCAAGCCAGAGCTTAATAAAAATAGGTTTTATTGATTATGTATAATTTTAGCTATACTAACATATATTATAAACTTTTTAAGAATTAGTATTAATGACTTTATATATTTTACCAAGAATAATCTAAGTCAGTTGTGATACCATGTTTGTTGAAAATTCAGAATTTCCCTAGTCATTCTACTTCTGTGTGTAGAGAACCAGGAAGTCTTCTCCAAGCTCACACCCCTGACCTGGACTTCCTTATGCAACAGCACCGCATCTTTGTCCCAGCAAACACTCCTCTTTGTCATACAGACCTCTCTCCAGTGATCTATCACATACTAAATCTGCCTTCTTATCCCCCAGCGTCTCTGATCTTTCCTGCGGAACTATAAAGGCATAGACAGCAGTGAAGAGCTGTTCTGGACACTGTATTTTGGGTTTGTCATTTTTGCTGGAAACCCCAGTTTACAAGAGAAACACCCAGTACCTAGGTAAATGTTTAACACAAGATTGGAAAGTGGCACGTTGCTTGAGCAGGGCTTTTGGCAGGTCACAGAAACAACTGCTGCTGCTGGGAACAAAGTCCTCTGTCGTGCTCCAGCAGAGGAGCTGGAGAGTTTCCTGTCATTCGAATTTCTCATCTCCTTCCTCCACGTCTTTCAGACTGAGAACTTCCAGAGAACCCTTGCCTTTGGTTTCCTTTTTTATTAGCTCATCAATTTCTCGGAAGCAGCCTGGGTCGATGAGACATACCTGCAATGATTACGTAGCTGTTTACCAAGGGAGGATGGATAATAGCACAGAATAAACTCAGTTTG
>CABHPH010102175.1:1064-26225 GCA_902168325.1 Peromyscus nudipes
AAAAAAAAAAAAAAAAAAAAAAAAAACTGCAGAGACAAAACTGTGCCTAGCACACAGAAGGCACTCAATAAAGTGTGCTGAAGGAACATTCCTGACAGTGGAAGGGGTTGGGGAGATGGAGGGAAATGCAGGTGTGAGTGCTTAAATGACTTGACAGTCTAGGGAGGTCTGACTCCGGTGGGTCCCAGTCTCTCCAGAGAGTTCAAAAGCAGATGGAGGGGCGCCTCGTGGTCCAGGTCCATCATCCCAGCCATGAAAGAGGTTGAGGCAGGAGAATAGAAAGTTCAGGTTCTGTCTGGGCAACTTGAGAGAGATTCTACCTCAAAATGAAAACTAAAAAGAGGGCTGGGCTATCGCTCAATGGTAGGGTGCCCGTTCAGCCTTTGTAAGGCTCGAGGTGCAAGTTTCAAGGAAGGGAAAAGGACTTAACGGACGACTTTGGCCTTTTTCTGCAGAGAGTGGGAGCCACTACGGTACCCGTATTGAGTGTGGGAAGACTCTGATTAGGGGAGAGTGTGATGGAGCCTTTCAGCTACCCGACTGAACCAAAAGGAGACTTCAGAGGGACTGGCAGCTGCCCCATCACTGCAGGAAAGCCACAGCTTGCTAGTACACTGGAGTCCTGGAGGACCACTACTGGATCTTTAAGCTAGGCATCTCCTTGTCTCCTCGGCGGCCCAGGCAGCCTCCTGGGAATCTCTGATGACTTTATCCCTGTGCCTGGTGGAGGAAGGGATGCAGTGGGCTCATCAGGCAGGCCACACAGACCAGCCTTTGTGCCCTGTGGCCTACGGGAGGTGTAGGCTGTCTGCAGCCTCAGCGTCTGCTGGACTGCAACACAGGCACTCTTTGTGGTGCCCAGGATCCAGGAGGCATGGGGGCGGGAGGCCCAGGGGCAGGTTCCTGTGGGCCAGCTTTTGGGTGGCATGTTGGAGGTAATATGATGGTCCCATCAGAGATGTGAGGGTAAGGCATGGGTTCCCCCCGCCCCTCTGTGTATGTGTGTGTATGCATGTATGCATGTCTTGGGAGAAGATTCCTTTGGATGAGCCTGGAAATTCCATGTAGCAAACTGACACCAGCTCCAGACCCACTGGACTGGCCTGAACGAAGGTCGCCTGACTTGCACCATTGCTAACTAAAGCTGTCTAGCACCCATGACCCTCAGAGTCTTCTGGGCTTTAAATATCTCTGGAGTCAAGGTTTCAAATGCAAAACCACAAATAATGATTGGTCTCTGCTGGGATTCCTGGGGGCTAAAGGGAGTTGTACCTCACTCAGGCCCTGACCTCCTAAGGCCAGGATTCACTCCTCCTTGACAGATTTTCCTGCCTCCACCTCTAGCTATGTTTCTGGTGGAAATCCTCTCTACTTGGTTCAGCCGAGTCTTGGTAGTAGGGACAAGCTGCCAGGCCCACTGTTTGTGGAGTCACATAGGGTACCATGCTCAGAAGTGCCCCACAACTTGCTGCTGTCATTTCGATTGTTTTCTTCTTGAAGAGCCAGAGATTGAACTTCAGGTCTCATGTGTGCCAGGCAAGTGTTCTACCAGCGAGCCTTTTCCAGTACTCTTCAAAATTTTGTTTTGAGACAGGGTCTTAATAAGCTGCCCAGGCTGACTTCGAACCTGCCATCCTTCTGCCTCAGCCTCATGAGTTACTATACCTGACTTGAAATTCTGACTGCAGCCCTGTTTTTGGTTTGCACTGGACTCCATAAATGTGTAGCTACTCCTGCTTCAGGGGTGAGGATGAGGGCAGGAGAGGCGGGGCCACAACCCTTCATCACCTCTCTTTCCCTGGGGATTTGAACTCAGGTCCTCATGCTTGCATGGCAGACGTTGCATTGACTGAGCTATTTCCCCAGCCACAACAAATTATTTTTTAAATAATTGTTTCATGGGCCAGTGAGATGGCTCAGTGGGCAAAGGAGCTTGCTGCCAAGCCTGATGACCTGAGTTCAATTCCCAGGACCCACATGGTGGGAGGAGAGAAGCAACCCCCACAAGGTGCCCTCTGAGCTCCACACATACATTATGGCACACATTCATGTACATGTACATACACAAGATAAGCAAATGTAATAAAACGATTGCTTCATTATACTTATACATGTTTACTGTGAAAATTTTTAAGCAATACAGAAAAATACTAAGAAGAAGGTTAAAAGAAATTCGCCATGGCACTACCACCTTGATTAGCTTTTTGGTAAATACTTTTTTTGTTTTTATATATATTTAAGTGTATGAGTGCTTTGCCTATGTGTTTGCATGTGCTCTGCATTCATGCCTGGTGCCCACAGAGTTAATAAGAAGGTGAAAGATCACCTGGAATTGGACTGAGGGATGGTTGTGAGCCACCATGTGGGTGCTAGGAATTGATTGAACTCAGCAGCCAGTGCTCTTAACCATGGAGTCATTTCTGCAGTCCCAGTAAATACTTTAAAAAATTGATTAAAAATCTTTTGAGATAATAATGTAATTACAAAATTTCTCTTTCCTCCCTCCAAACCCTTGCATATGACAGGCCTCACTCTCTTTCAAACTTATGGCCTCTTTTTTCTTTAATTGTTGTTACATATATATATTATATATATAATATACATATATTACATATGTATATTTGGAATATATTAATATAATAATGAAATATTAAATATTATATTAATGTAACATATTCCCAAATATACATAATATATGCATATTCCTAAATATAATTCCTAAATATACACATTTATATATACACATACGTACATATATACATACATATGCACATATATAACATATATATAATAAATACAGGGATGACCATTTGGTATTGGACAACTACTTGCTGTGTTCTTTCCTTGGGGAGACTATTTCTCCTGATCTTAGCATTCCTTAGTTGATAAGTAGTTCCTTGTGTAGAGCTGAAGACTCCCAGACTTTCCCCTGCCATCCTTGTTCAGCTCATGTTTAAGTGGTCATGTTGGTGAGGCCTCATGGATGTAGTTTCTGACATTCCTAGGACACAAATCTCACAGCAAACTTCCTGTTCCCAAAGCTCTGACGATTTTTCCTCCCCCTCTTCTGGATGTTCTCTAGGCTTTGGTGCAGGAGTTGTGTTGTAGATGTATTGGGACTGGGCTCTGCAGCTCTACATTTTGATTGGTTGTGGTTTTCTGTAATGGTCTCTGTCTGTTGCAAAGAGAGGTTTCCTTGTTGAGGGGTGAGGACTAAGTTATCTGTGGGTGTAAGGACACATGTTTAGAGCTTGTTAGGGACGATGCTGGTTTAGTAGAGCGGCAGTTGTAGGTTCTCCTCCAAGAGCCATGACTTCACTAGTCCTGGGTGGCTGGCTGGGCTTCTACGTCCAGGCATGGTCTCCCTCTTACTGAGCGGGTCTTAAGTCCAGTTAGAGAGAGCCGTTGGTTACTGCCAAGGTATGTGCACCACTACTGCACCCTTAGGATTGTTGTGGCCTGCTGGTGTAGTTCCTGTCAGCTGGGTAGGACTTGCTTCACTCCTTCAGAAGCTTCCATGGTGTCTTCTGGTCCCCTGAAAGCTGGTCCTGAGGAGGGGGGAAGCTCTCAGGTCCTGTCCAGCTTGGAGACAACTGCTGTGGGATGTTCTGTATGGCAAATGTGTTGCTAATAAAACACTGACTGGCCAGTGGCTAGGCAGGAAGTATAGGCGGGACTAACAGAGAGAATAAAAAGAGCAGGAAGGCAGAAGGAGTCACTGCCTGCCAGCCACCGCCAGGACAAGCAGCATGTAAAGATGCCGGTAAGCCACGAGCCACGTGGCAAGGTATAGATTTATAGAAATGGATTAATTTAAGATATAAGGACAGTTAGCAAGAAGCCTGCCACGGCCATACAGTTTGTAAGCAATATAAGTCTCTGTGTTTACTTGGTTGGGTCTGAGCGGCTGTGGGACTGGCGGGTGAAAGAGATTTATCCTGACCGTGGGCCAGGCAGGAAAACTCTAGCCACAGACAACACTTTTACAAAAACTTTTATTTTTTTATTTTATATGTTTGGTTGTTTTACCTCTGTGTATGTCTGTATACCATGTGCATGCAGTAACTGTGGAGGCCAGAAAAGGGTGTTGGATGCCGTGGAATTACAGACAGTTATGAACTGCCATGTGGATGCTGTGGATCAAACCTGGATCCTCCGGAAGAGCAGTCAGTACTTTTAATTCCTGAGCCATCTCTCTGGCCCTGGTGAACACTTTTGTAGTGTTTTGTGTGTTTATATATGTGTATATTCATATTTATAGCCATACTCACATATCTCCACATACTTGTATATTTTAAGTGAATAAACATTATTATATAATACACGTGTATTTATAATGTATCTGTGTGTGTGTGTGTGTGTGTGTGTGTGTGTGTGTGTGTGTGTTTAGCTTGCTATTTAGTTTTAGGTAGCTCAAAAATCCAGGACATATAGATAGCTTCCAAATTTTTGACAACTATGTGGATTTCATTGTATTTCTACATGCTGGCCCTTGACTGACTTTAAATTCAAAATCCTTATGACTCAGCTTCTCAAGGGCTAGGATTCCAGGTGTGTGCCACTGCACCTGGTGGATCAAATCTTTTTTTAAAAGACACTTTATTGAGGTATGATTGCCACGTAAAACTCTGTTGATATTTAATGTATACAGCTTGATGTGTCTAGAGATAAGCATATATCTGCATAATCAGCAGTCAGTGCCAAAAACTTATTCATGATCTCCAAATTTTCCTCCCACCTACTTGTACTCCCCCCCTCTTTTGTTTAGTGAGAAAAGCACTTAGTATTAGATCTGCCCCCCAACAGACTTTCATGTATACAGCACAGTTCTTAATCGAAAGGTCCCGGATGTATCTCTGGAGATGAATCTCTGGAGTTTTCATCCTGCATGTCTGACGTGTGCCCTTTGACCTTATCACCTCATTTTCCTCCTTCTCTAGTCTCTGGCCAGCACCATTCTACTCTCTGTTTTGACAGATTCCATGTGTAAGGGAGACAGTACCTTAGCATAGTACTATATTGCTGTAAATGGCAGGCTCTCCTTTTAACACTTTATTTGTTGTTTGTGTGTGTGAGTGTGTGCAGAGGTCAGAGGACAACTTCCAAGATACGATTCTCACCTTTCATCTTGTTGAGCAGGGTCATTCTGGTTTCTGCTGCTGTAAGTACTCAAGGCTAACTGGCCTGTGGGCTTCTGGCCATTCATCTTACTTACTTTTCTATTGCTGTGACAAAACACCATGACCAAGGCAACTTCTAAAAGTAAGTGTTTAATTGGTTTACAGTTTCAGAGGGTTAAAGTCCATGATGGCAGAGCAAAGGTATGGCGGCTGAGAGCTCATGTCTCATACACTGGGAGTCATGGGGTCTTCTAAAACCTCAAAACCCACCCCCAGTGACACACCTCCTCCAACAAGGCCATGCTTCCTAATCCTTCCCAAACAGTTCCACCAACTGGGACCAAGTATTCAGATGTATAAAGATATGGGGCCATTCTCATTCAAACCATCACAGCATCCTCCTGTCTCTGCTTCCCATCTTGTGTAGTACTGATGGGTCCACAGGTGCATGACCCATATCTACTTTTTATGTGGTTTCTGAGGATTGGTCACAGATCATCAGGCTTCAACCTTTACTCTCTGTGCCATCTCTTCAGCCTTCCCCTTCTTTTAGAAACCAAATGATATTCCCTACATGCACATGACACAGTGCCTTTATCCATCTACAGAAATCTAGGGGGTCTCCCTACTCTCCCAGGTTACCATGGTGAATACTGCATTGCATGTAATCACTAGGGCATCCCAAAATTAATCTTAACTATTTCCACTTACCATCACCCCCGTCGTCACCACCCTTATCCACAGGAATGTGCACTGGTCCTCCCTTATCCATGGGAAAAATATCCCAAGATCTCTAATGGATACCTCAAATCACAGAAATTATCAAACCCTACATATGCTATTTTCTCATACATTCATAATTATGATAAAGTTTAGTTTATAATTTAGGCATAGTATAAGACTAATAATAGCAATGCCAACAGAACAGTTGTCACAATAAACTATAATAAAAGTTACATGAATGTCATCTGTTTCTCAGAATATCTTTCTTGGGCATGTGGCATGGATGTGCATACATGTTTACATTTGTGAGGGTGCTTGTGTACATGTGTGCATGTGGAGGTCAGAGGTTGGTGTAATGTGTCTTTTTCCATTGCTCTTCTCTTTATGTGTTGATGCAGGGTTTCTGACTGAACCTGGAGCTTACCAATCTGGTGAGTCTAGCTAGCCAGCTTGCCCCAGAGATCCTGTCTCTGTTTCCCTAGTCTGGGTTTGCAAATATGTGGGTGCTGGGAATTAGAACTTTGGGCCTCCCACCCACACAGCAACCATTTTATCCATAGATCCATCTCTCTAGGCCACATCTCTCAGAATATCTTATCGAGTAGAATGGCTGTCCATTTGTCCTGGGATGCTGTGAGATGATAGTGTCTTCACGTGAAAATGAGCTGAGGTACACAGTGTAGGCATTGTGACCTCACATAATACTAACATTGGGTCTCTACCTATGAGTTCTACATAAAGTTGATGTTAGCTTTATGCAAGGTCATAATGTCTTTATTTAAGAGTTCCTTGAGGGTCTGGAGAGATGGCTCAGAGGTTAAGAGCACTGGCTGCTCTTCCAGAGGTCCTGAGTTCAATTCCCAGCAACCACATGGTGGCTCACAACCATCTGTAATGAGATCTGGTGCCCTCTTCTGACCTGCAGGGAAACATACAGACAGAACACTGTATACATAATAAATAAATAAATCTTTAAAAAAAAAAAAAAGAGTTCCTTGAGCCAGGAGATGATGACACACACCTTTAATCCAAGAACTCAGGAGGCAGAGGCAGGTGAATCTCCAAGTTTGAGGCCAGCCTGTTCTACAGAGTGAGTTCCAGGATGGCCAGGGCTACACAGAGAAAGCCTGTCTCAAACAAAACAAAACAAAACAAAACAACAACAAAAAACAAGAAACAAGCAAGCAAAAAAACAAACCCCAAAAGAGTTCCTTGAACTCAAACAGAATTTCACTGTAGTACTCAACAGATGGACTGATAACCAAGATGGCTACCAGTTGGCAGAGACACAGAGTGGACATGCTGGGCAAGGGATAATTCATGATGTGGGAGGAAGGGAGAACAGTTTGAGTTCATTATGATACTCAGATCAGTGTACAATATATACATTGTTGTTTGTGTCTCGATTTTTCCATGTTTTGGGGGACCATAGTTGTAAGCCTTGGAGGCTGGATGGAAAGGTATTCTGGCTGGGTGGCAGTGGTGCACGCCTTTAATTCCAGCACTTGGGAGCCAGAGCCAGGCGGATCTCTGTAAGTTCGAGGCCAGCCTGGTCTACAGAGTGAGATCCAGGACAGACACCAAAACTACACAGAGAAACTCTGTCTCGAAAAAACAGAAACAAACAAACAAAAAAGGTATTCTGGCAGTTGGGAGTCAAGGAACACCACAAAGTCACTGTAGCAGCGTACAGCCCTGCTCCAGGGAAAGATTTCCCCAGTGCAAGAGTAACAACTCTGCTCTGGCAGGGGAGGGTTTCCCAGAAAAGTTGTTACAGCTCTGCTTAGGTCCCTTGGAGTACAACAAGTCTGCTCCGCTAGGGGAAGTTTCCCCAGGGAACGTGTTACAGCTCTACTTCCGTCTGCTCCCCTTTGCTCCAGCGGAAGTTGTTACAGCTGGGCTCTACTCTAGTGAAAATGTCACATGGCACATCAAATCTCACTCAAGAGCTTTATTGGGAAGGAAGAATCCAGGAGGGTGGCTGCCTCTAGGGTGAGAAACAGCAGCAAACCCAACAGGGTACAGAGCTTATATAGAGTTTCTTTGGGGGGGGGGCTTTCCAAGATGGCTTGGGATTGGTGAATTTTTGTAGCCTGATTTCTGGGGTAAACTCAAGGATTGGTGGGATTTCATGCTTAGGAACTGGTGGAATTCTGTGCTCAAGGATTGGTGGGTTTTCATGTTCAGGGACCTCAGGGATTGGTGAGATTCTGTACTCAGGGATTGGTGGGACTCTGCAGCCTGACTCTGGTGCAAGCTCAGGGACTGGATGTCAAGCCCTGGTCCTGGGGTCAAGTCTGAGTCAGGGTGTTTTTTCCTTGGTCCTTTTCATCCTGTAATAGGTGATAGACAGTAACCAAACTACAGAAATCAAAGCCATGGACAAGACAGGTCTACCACACACACACAAAAATTTCTTGTTTACCTGTAATTTAAATGTAACTGTGTGCCCTGCATTTTCTTTTGTAAGTCTGATCCTCTTTCCTTCATCTGCCCTTGTGCCTATTAAGGAAGTCTGGCACATGTGGGCTGAGTCAGAAAGCTCTTGTCTCCGCTGTCTGCTTCCCTGTGGCATCGGAGCCAAATCTTCCCGGAGCCTTCCTCCTCAGCCAGGAAGTGCTGCCCTGTGCCCTGCATTTCCATATACTTTCCGCCAAGAGCGTGGCTTGTTTTATCTGATGGTCTGTTATGTGTGAGTCCTAGCTTGCAAAGAACTTGCTGCACTCAGTGTCCTTAAAACTCTAGTGCCCCCTGGGTCCTCCACTGACACATGAGGGCATGGAGGATCAAAGGGTCTGATGGAACCATCCCTTCTGACTCTGAACAGTCCTCTTTTTTAAAATCATAACATGCTAAACCACACCTGGTAGTTAAGAGCCCTATTTGGGGGCAGTTCTGGGAATTGCAGGGACAAAATCCAGCCTTGAGGCTGGTGGGGCAATGTGGGGGCAGGGCGCTTATGTCATCTCTCCTTGCCCACGTGTACAAAGTCCAGACACTGAAGCAGGCCAGTGGCTGCCTGGCTTTGCTGATCTGCCTGACCCAGCTCCTCCTCTCTCTTGTCTTCCAGCGATCTCCAGTGGAGTTTGGAAGATGGAATGAGAGAGAGGCGGGGTGTTGGGGCCAGCTTATGGGAAGTCTGCTCACGAAGAAACAGACGCCCCTCACTTTCAGTGCCTAACTTCTTTCCTGTTGTTGCTTGTTTTAAACTGTTTGTTTTTAAGTGTGTGTATGGTGGGGGGGGCATGGGTATGTGCATATACCATGGCAGTTGCCTGCGGAGGACAGAGGAGAGCTTTGCGTCCTCTGGAGCTGGAATTACAGGCAGTTGTGAGCTGCCTGACATGGGTGCCATGAACCAGACTGGGTCTCTGTGCTCTTAACTGCTAAACCACCTCTTCAGCTCCATGCTTCAACTTGTTTACCTGCTACATGGATGGGAGGAATTCTGCCTACTCCAATTGTGGAGCAAATGCAACTGAGTGTGACCAGAAGCTCTCCTAACTGTCCCACCCACCCAGAACTGTGTGTCCTCTTCTGTCACAGTGGCATTTTTTAGTCTGTCACTTCAGTGTTTTCAGCATGTTGTGTGGTGGCCATTCCTGTTTCTGTTTCTTCCTATTACTAGAACAGGAGCTCCGTCATTCCCAGGGGGCTGAGTAATGGCCAGGGTGGGAGTAAGGTCCCTCTATAGTTTCTACATACAAATAGTGCTCTATACATGTCTAGCGTAAACTACTGGCTGCAGGAGAGACAGAGAGGCTGTTCCAGTTCACGGGTCCCCATCCCTACTCTAAATCAACGCCTTAGATGCACCAACACCGGCAGATAAGAAGCTAGTGATTCACGGGACTCCCCAGCATCCCTGGGTTCCCATGCTACAGCAGGCATGAGCATCGCAAGCTGGATGGATGGGTACCATGGCTACAAAGTCCTGTGGTCCTAAATGCCAGGCTCCACATGAAGGAGTGCCAAGTGCTGATACATCCAACACCAGGCATACCCTTTGTTGCAGCTTGAGCAATGCGTGCTCTCTCCCCACCCCCAAGTGCAGCAGTTATTGGGGCTGTGCATGCTGCATGCCAAGCTGAGTGCCCTTCCAGGTTAGAAGATATCATGTGCTCCCCAGTATACTCAGGCCCCGGCAGTTATTGCGCACAGAAGACTCCAGCTTCTTAGGCTGCACCTTAGGGTGTAGCATCCAGGAGGGTGTCTCAGTTTCAGAAGCTGCAGTCCGGTCCAGGGCACTGCATTCCAATCTCTGGTCAGACGCTGCATCCTTCCAGGGCTCCATGGAGCTCCCTTCAGGCCTAGATGTCTTCCCGAGACTTCCCCGGCCACTACTCAGTCACCTGGGAAAATAAGGCTTCAAATCTAGACTCATGTTTTGTACCTAACCTAACAGTGCAGCCCTGATTTAATCCCAGGCCCGTTTACCTGGGTCATTTTACTCATCCTGAAAATAACAGCAAGGTGGATAGTGTTCATAACACTTCCCACAGATGGGGAGAGTGAGGACCAGTGATGTTATTTGTGGGAAATCACTGCTGGCAGACGGTGTAGGAGGGATTCAGACACACTAAACTCTACTACCTTAGGGTTTTACTGTCGGCTCTAATGTGATAAGGATAGGGGGCTGTGATCGAGTGTGTGCGCTAATGTGTCAATCTGTGGCGCAGGATTGTGACCGTGCGTGCTTAAGCAGGCTTACACAGAAGAGTACACAAGGAGGGATACAAGGACAGGGGGTGCAGCAGGTAAGAAGGGAAGCCCCGGAAGGGGCGGGGGCGTTGCAGGGCGAGAAGGAGTGTCAAGAAGAGGAGGCCACTCCTCAGCACCCTCAGTCCCCACCCAGGCACGAGCTAGGCCTGCTTTCACAAAAGGAGTAGTGGGGCTGGCTAGCAGAAGGCCGCCTGTGCGACGTGGCATCCTGTGCCTGTTGCCAACAGCTGGCCAGCGGACCTCCCTTGGGCTTTTCTCCAGCTCGAACTTGCCAGCCCAACGCCCGGTGTTCTATGAGCAGGCGGATTTAAACGTCCGGCTGCATTACCAGTGATCCGGCACACCCTAAGAGCGCGTCCTGTGGCCAGGTCTTGCCTGAAGGCTCAGCATCCAGCCACCTCCGGCCACCCGCCCTTCCAGAGAGTGGGGGAGCTCAGCGCAGGCGCTTTGAAGGCGGAGGGCAGCTCCCGGGAGTCGCCGTTCTTGAGTCTCCTTTCCGCAAAGGTGGGGTGCTAAGGAGGCATTTCCATGAGAGCCCGAACAGGGCGTGTCAGTGACAGCTGTCCGCAGCGCAGAGCTGACAGAGCACCCAGAAGCTGCAAACCGACCAGTCAGGCTGTTAGCACAGCAGTTCTGCAAACAGGTTCTGGAATCTTCAGCCCCAATGCTTGCTAGCTCAGGAAAAGATTTAACCTCTTTAATAAAGCTCCGTTTTTCTGTCTCTAAAATGGGGACAATAGAAATCTTTACCTTTCTCAGAGTGTCTGGAAGGTTATAGCTGATATCCACGAACATTTAATACCATCAAGATGTTGTTTTAAGAGTTTGAACTGTGTTCACTCATTAAATTCCCCCCAGGGACTTTCTGAGCCAGGTACCATGATCATTCCCATTCTGTGGGTGAGAAAAGCTGCACTCAGAGACGTTAAGTAACTTTCCCAAGGCCACCCAGCTGGCAGGGGGTGAAGCCAGGCTTCAGAAGGGCTCTGAGCCAAGCCCCTAAGCAGGTTCCACTGACTGCCTCTGAAAGGTACACAGCTTGGCATTGTGCCTGGCACATGGTCAATTAAAGGTCACAGTTTGACGGGGAAGTGGGGGGTGAAACACAATGCTTTGTATCTTCAGAGAACTGAAATGGAGGGAAAGGGATGTGGGCATGGGTAGATAAAGGACACTTCCACCTTAGAATCAGCTTGAAGCTGCTCGCTAATGGAGGACCAAGAATTCCAGCACAATTAACATTTGCTATAGCTGGGCAGTGGTGGGGCATGCCTTTAATCCCTGCACTCGGGAGGCAGAGGCAGGCAGATCTTCGAGTTCAAGGCCAGCCTGGTCTATAGAGTGAGTTCTAGCACAGCCGGGGCTACACAGAGAAAGGAGAAATGTACCATGCTTAATGCCTGAGCTGTATGGCCTTATTCCTTCCCTAGACATTTTCCAGGCACCTCAGTAACTACACCAGACCTTTGTTTACAGTAGACGCCTTAACTCACCCAGCAAACCTTGTGACCTAGGGTTTTACTTCATCAGCAGTGATCCATCCAGTGCATAGGAACCACCCCATGATCTCAGCCAGGTTCCTTAGCAACCCTGTGTACCTTCAGAACCCACCCAAACCAGTATATACGTCTACTGTAAAGACATTAACTATGATTCTCTCTTTGAGAAGTCCACACCCATGCTTTCAGATGTGTCTTCCTTTCTTCCAAACGCCCCACTAGACTATTTATTCTTGTGCTTAAGATCTATATTAAAAGTGTCTTTTGACAAACAACTGATTCATACTGTCTCCTCTTGGAATTCTTTTCTGTGTTGAAGAATCAGATTTTTACCATAGTGGAGATTCCTAAAAGAGGAGGGAACTCCTCAGGCTGTGGGGGGGCAGCATGGAGCTGTCAGTATTTTGTTATCATTGACCATTCATTCATTCATTCATTCATTCATTCATCTTCATCCAATAGCTCTGCTACCATCTTTGCCTAGCCTGCACTTGTTAAGGGAACACATGACTCTGGGGCCATCATGCTCTTTGAAGTCCATTCAAGGGCATTCAGATGAATTTAAAGGATGAAGAGTCCTCTACAGCGACCCTGGGACCCCTGTTACAGGAGGAAACGTGACATCTGCTGAGAACAGGCAGTTTCCAGTGCCCCCCACCTCACTAACACTCTTCGTAATGAGCCGATAGTCACAAAAGTATCTATGCCACAAAGAAGTCCCATTCACGTTCCCAATTCCGCTGGGGACAGACAGCTGGGCAGCTGTGTCCACGCTGCCAAAGGACAGTGCCAGGCCCTACAGCCTCCCGCCCCCCCCCCCCCCCCCCCGTCACCTCACAAGGCTGCCTTCCTCACCTGATCCTCGTCAGCCCTCCACATCATACCTAACTCCCATTTCCTCCAAGATCCTCCCATGACGCCAATCCAGGGATTAAGTTCTGAATGCGTTCTTCCACCAATGTAGTCATCTCACATACAACCATCAGGAAACACCCGAAAAAGGCTTTCCAACACACACAAAAAGGCAGTGGCTTCTAAGTGTCCAAGGTAGAGAATCCCTCCAGGCTCTTTCTGCCTTCACTGTCTTTGGCAACATTGTAAATCAGAAAAATCCCAGCAATGCAAATGGTTCACAACCATAGGCTTGTGAATTAATTGTGTCCAATGGAATGTGTTGCACGTGCTTATTAGGGCTATTGACAGACTTCTGCCTCTAATGAAAGTTCATTTTAGCATTCTGATAAGCCATAGTTGTGTGGTTCTTAGAATTTTCCTTTGAACCAGACCAGTTAGAATTTTTTTATGTTCCCTTATTAGTCAATGAAATGAATAAAATCTTCATGTTTTTATGAGGATTATAATTTCACATTTCCTCTCCAGTTGCCCTCAAATGCTATTTAACTCTTGAGCTTAAAAAAAAAATCTGGGGCTGGAGAGATGGCTCAGCGGTTAAGAGCACTGGCTGCTCTTCTGGAGGACCCAGGTTCAATTCCCAGTACCCATGTGGCAGCTCACAACTGTCTGTAACTCCAGTTCCAGAGGAGTTGACACCTTCACACCAATGAGCATAAATACAATTTTTAAAAAATCCTGGTTTGGGACTAGAGAGATGGTTCAGCTGTGCCTAAAATCAAAGGGCAAAGCCAGCCAGCCATTAGTTAGCCATAGAGGCCAGGCAGTGTGACACACACCTTTAATCCCAGCACTTGGGATCTCATGCCTTTGCTCCCAGTACTTGGGTGGCACACACACCCTTAATCCCAGCACTAGGGAGGTTGAGACAGGAAGTGACATGGCTGGGCAGAGAAAAGGAATATAAGGCAGGAGGAGACAGCAGCTCAGTGCCTTTCGGCTGAGGAGTTGGTGAGGTGAGAGGTGGCTGTGACTTGTTCCTTTGTCTTTCTGATCTTTCAGCATTTACCCCAATATCTGGCTCCGGTTTTTTATTAAGACCAATTAGGATTCCTGCTATACTCATGAGTTAAGAGCACTTGCTGCTCTTGCAAAGGACCTGACTTAGATTCCTAGCATCCACACTACAGCTCACAACTGCCAGGTCTAGGGGATCTAATGCTCTTTTTGGCTTTTGAGGGCTGTTGTACACAGGTGGTACACATGAGCTTACACAAGCACACACACACACACACACACACACACACACACACAAACGGAAATGAATAAATAAATAATTTTTTAAAATCCCAATTTGTCAGTCAATGTTGGGAGAACAAGCAACAGAAATCAACTTTGGACTCACTTGTCACAATACGAAGGTTATAGGACAGCTTGCAGGAGTTGGTTCTTTCCTTCCATCAAGTTGGTCCTGGGACTTAACTGTCAGGTTTGTGGACAAGCATCTTCACTCACTGAACCATCTCACTGGCCCCAAATGGTCACAGTTTCATGGTGTGATTTTGGGCATGACTGAAAATGCTCATGAAATGGCAAAGTAGGGCCTGGTCATTGTCATTAGTGGAAGGAATGTCATGGGCTGATTTAAAACAGAACATCTCAAGGTCTGTTTGGCTGTGGGACCATTTTCCAGCATCCTTGGCTGTAGCCCTCTTTTCTGATGTGTCTTTTCCTGACATGGCTGGCTGCCAGAGCTGGGATGTACAGCTTTCTGAGGGATGGTTTGCAAAACTTGCCTTTGAGGTCTCTCTAGAAATCATGGCTATGGAGAGATGTGAGCTGAACACTGAGGCAGCCTTCCAACAAGTTTTGGAGGGAGACCCACCTACACTCCTGGAGGCCCCAGCTTTGTCTGAGGATTCAGCAGTCTGTGGCTCCATCATGTCCCCTCTCAGGGTTCTCTGAGGGAGAACAGGGTTCCTTCCCTTTGCTGTCCTGCTGACCTCCATCCTTCCCAGCCTGCTTCCTCCTCTTCTTACCACTCCTGTGCTCCGATTTCCACAATGCAGAGAGCCTGCTCCTGTGACCCAGGGGCCCAAATACAGTTGCTGGGCTCCTATCTGCTTGCTCCTAGTGCAGGAATAGGGCCCCATTCTCAGGAGGCCTCCAGTAGGGTGGATGAGGGGTTTCTGGCAGATAGGCCATGTTATCTAACCTCAGGGGATACCCTTGCATTTGTGGAGATGCCTTTGAGAAGTCAAAGCAAGAAGCTAGATGTTCCCTGTTCTCCATCCGGGTTATCCAGCTTCTCCAGAGGGAACTGGTCTGTGTTGTTACCCCTGTAACCTGACTGGAAGCAGAAGCACAAAGGATGGGGTGATCTGAGGAAGGACATTCACCCCATTGTGATGGCTCATTTTGGTTGTCATCTTGACTACATCTGGAATCAACTAAAACCCAAATAGCTGAACACACCTGTGGAGGAATTTTTCAGATCTTTTAGGGCAAGAGGTCCCACCCTAAATCTGGATCATTTGTGGTCAGAAGGCCCACCTTAAATGTGAGCCACAACTTCTGGTGGCAGCCCACATAAAGGGACATAGAAGAAGGAAGCGTTTGCTTTTTGCCTGCTTGCCCTCAGTCTTGCTGGCAACTACATTTATCCTACTGTTGAGGCTTTCCTTTGCTGGTGTTAGAACCTACTTTGGGATTCCAGTGTAGACTGAAGACCAGCTGAGGCATCCAGCCTTGTGGACTGAACAACTACTGCATTCTTCCCATTGAGAGGCAGCTGTTATTGGACTAGCCAGACCATAGCCTGTAAGCTGCTCTGATAAAGCACACACACACACACACACACACACACACACACACACACACACACCACACACACACACACACACACACACACACACACCCCAATGCACACATTCATTCTATCAGTTCTGTTCCTCTAGAGAACCCTGATCAGTACAACCATCCATTCTGACTAGTGTGTAACATGCTGCATCCCTCTTAATTGTTATCTGCTCTCTGAACTAGTCCTGATTTACAGATGGTGAAATTGAAGGCCAGAGCTCAGCCCCGCCCGACTTCAAAGCCCACAGCTCTCTTCGGACAGTACACTGCACCCTGCCTCTCCCGGGTGATTATCTCCAGATCCTCAGCTCTACTGCACTCTGTCTCTCCCTGATGACTATCTCCAGAGCTTCAGTTCTGTTAGTCAGCAACTCCCTGCAGATGGGATTGCCTGGTTACTAAGACAGAAAGGGAGGGGGAGGCGAGACTTCTATTTTGTCTTGGTTAAACCCCTTGCAGCCGTTTGCTTGCTCATTTGAAATGGTCTCGGGTGTGGTGTTTGGAAGGCGACCCAGATGTCTGGCAGGAATGTTCATTTCTGGAATGAGAAGAACCACCAGACCTCCAGCTGCAGTGCCAGAGGTTGCTCTTGACTCTGTAGCTCAGGAAGTGTAGCTGCCCAGCCACCCGGGCTCTGCTCTCTTGAGTTTGCTGGTTCATGCAAGAGACTATCATCGGGTCTGGAGAGAGCACTGGCTACTTTTCCAGAGGACGTAGGTTTGATTCCTAGCATTCACACGGCTGCTCACAGCTCTCTAATACTCAAGTTTTCGGGGATCAGACACCCTCTTCTTGCCTCCTTGGGCACTCCACACACGTGGTGCACAGATATGCATGCAGGCAAAATGCGCGTACATGTAAGAATAAGCTGATTAATTAGAAAAGAGTCTCTCTAATGCCCATGCTTTGGGAGAGGTGAGAACACCCTAAAGTCACACCCAGCACTTGCACGCCACTGCTTCCTGGTCTGCTCCAAGCCTTCATTTCCCCACTTGTAAGCTGGAAATGTATATGATGCACTCTGGTCACTCTTTCCCCTACCCCCACTTAACTTCCGTCCCTATCAATACTGAAAGAAAAAAAAGAAAGAAAGAAAGAAAGAAAAGGAGGACGTGACTGCTCCTAGGTATGGTGGAGGAGAAGGTTCACCTTAGATGTGAGGGAGAGCGCAGCCAGAGGCAGAGACATCTGGGAGAGTCCAGAGTGAGCATGGTCAGACTGAGGCAGGCCATCTGAGGAAATGCAGGGAGGGAGAGCGAGAGAAGGCCCTGACCAAGAGGGGCAGCCTGGGCCAAGAGACTGGCATAGCCAAAATGGCTGAGTTATATAGGGGCTAGAGAAGCTGGGGCAAGGGAATGGAGAAGTTTAGGTTGGGGGGCAGGTATGTCCCCCAGGAGGACCCTGTAACAGGTAGGGACTGAGGAATTCTGGAAGAACCTGGCAGCCAGCATTAGCTTTGATATGTTAGTAAGCACCTTAGTTTGACCTTTGTCCTGGCTTTGAGACCTAACAAATACCATCTCCTCAAATCTCTTTCCCACATTCATGACTTTTGGTTTTATTTTATGATTTAGTCTAACCAGGGCCATCTGTGTGACCATCGAGCTGGACTGGGTTGGAACTGTCCACTGGAGTCTGGTGGGGTCACTGATAGGTCCACAAGGGGAGGCGATGCTCCCCTTCTCTCTGAATCTATCAGTAGCAAAGAGTTCATCAACAGGAGGTGCTACAACGCCCCGCCCCACCCCCTTCTCCATTCATTCCTGACAGATAGCCTTTGGATTTGAGCAACAAAGTGTTTGGAAGAGCCATATTACCCGAAACACCCATCTGCGTGACTTTGGTGATCTGAAGTTCATGGAAGTGCTGAATGTACCCCCTTCTACAGTCCCGTTGAAACTTCACCATGCTGGTAGTAAGAGGTGGGGCCACCCGTCCTTCATGAGTGGATTATCACTTTCTGCTTGCCTTGGGCTGATGGGAACTAGCTCAGTCTCTTCTTTGCCCTTCACTCTCCTACCCCATGAGGACACAGTGGTCCTCCCTTCTGGAGGATGCAAATTGGACATCATTGCGGAAGCAGAGAGAGGTGGCCCCTCCAGACGCTGAATCCACCAGCACATTGATCTGGGACTTCCAGCTGGTAGAACAGTAAAGAAATAAATTCATCTTCTTTATCAACCATCCATTCAGTGATCATTTGTTACACTAACACAATCACATTGACACATGAGGCTAGGAAATTGAATTCCAATCTGGAGCAGATTCCAGAAGGTGTGGCAGGGAAGTATGGCTCTGTGAGGGTGAACAAGTCCTTTAAGGACACCTAAGCAAGCCACATCAAGTGATTGCATTATGGAGATCACATGCGGGGCCCCTCCAGGATGAATGGAGCAGCCAGCTGCCCTAATGTTATGCAAATAGGTGCTTGAGACTTGGGATAAAAATTCCAGCAAACGCATCCTGCATCCTACAGATTCCAAAAGTGCTGATCACTGAGAATGGAGACAGGAGGGAAGAAAATGCGCTGGTGGGGAGAGCCACAGCGACTCAAAGGGTGGCTCTGCCGACGCCGCCAGTGTCGCCGATGACCCTAAGACCAGAGATGAGTTGGAAACATTGGGCTACAATTGAATTATGGAATGGGGGCAAAGAAAGTAACATTTCTAAATTAACACATCCCTGGGATAACGTTATTATAAGCACGTAGGGCAAGTGTAAAGGTTATAAATAAGTATCTAACGACCTCACACATTTTAAAAAGGTTATGGATTCAGCCAGAGCCCTTGGCTCCTCCTTGTGGGGATGCAGGGAGCCATTCCATTCGGGACTTGCATGTGGGCACTGCAGCAGATGCATTGGTGTCTTTCCAGCACCCTGATTTCCAACTGCTGGCATTTGTCACTTTGTCCCAGGACTTTTTCCAGATGCCGGCACTGGGGACATCCATCTGGAAATGCCTGGGAGACATCCCAGGAGGACTTGGGGTATAAATTCCTAGCTCTACCATCTGTGGGTAGGCCTGTGCTGGGGTCTGCTCCCCAGGGCTGAGGTCCTAGCTGTGACCCACTTGACTCTTCACCCCTGTTGGCTACAGTGGCTTCTCCATCTCCCTTCCTGGAACTCTCAGGATTCCCTCCAAATAAAGGACTCTAATCCTGGGCTAGATCTGCTTCGAGGGACACTTAGTCTGTGACAAGATCTGCACACCATTTTGATTAAGGTCAGGAGTGTTGCCTGGTCCTCTCTGTCCCCAGGACTTGTGGGAGTCAGGTGAGGTCTGGTCAGACAGGCATTCTGACTGTTATTTGTCTCAAAGCAATCTTAAAAAGCCACCTCACTCCCCATTATATGCTTGAGCAGCTAAGCCAAAAATTGGTCCATCCAGAGCAATTAAAAGCTTCCTTTGCCAGACCTTCGGGATTTCAATCTGATCAATGAGAAACCCCACAGCTGGAAAACAGCCGAAACCAAGAACAGCGTAATCACCTCTTAGATGTGTAAAGGGGCCAGGCACCAGTAAGGCCAGCTCCTAAAAGACAGAACTTCTCATTAGTTTTCCGGTCTCTAAACCAGCTTCTGTGAATATTTGTGTGTGACTCCTCTTATTAGCTCATGAACTCCAGTAATGTGTTTTTTTAAATTATATTTACATTTAATAGTGCAATAAAAGCAATGGGAATCATATAGATTGTAGTAATGATGTGCTTGCCTCCACATACATCATCTCAGCTGAGTTAGTGATACCAGGAAGATTATTGTTACTGCCTCTGTATCATTGTGGTGGTGACTCAGGATGGCTCAGAGGGGTAAAGCACTCTTTTTGAAATCACACAGCCAGGAAGTGGGTCACAAACCCAGGCAGTTTGGTTTCAAAGTCTGGGTTTGGAACAGTCTGGCTTTTCCCACCAGGAGGAAAGTAAGTATCGGCATCTGTCTTAGTCAGAGTTCTGTAGAGGAATGGACCTGATGGAATGAACATCGTCTTAGTTAGGGTTTCTATTGCTGTGATGAAACACCATGACCAAAAGCAACCTGGGGAAGAAAGGGGTTATTTTATCTTATGGCTTATGACTATAAGTCCTCCGGGGAAGTCAGGGCAGGAACTCAAGGCAGGAACCTGGAGTCAGGAACTGACATAGAGGCCCTGGAGGAGTGCTGCTTACTGGCTTGCTCCCCAGGCCTTGCTCAGACTGCTTTCTTACACAACTCAGGACCACCAACTCAGGGGTGGTAGTATCACCCACATTGGAATAAACCCTCCCATTAATCACTAATTAAGAAAAAGCACTACAGACTAAACATGAACCAAGACAATTATGTATTACAAAAGGGATTTACTAGATTGGTTTACACAATCTGGATTGGGTAGTCCAGCAGTGGCTGTCTGTACACTGGAGAGGCCGAGAACCCAGTAGCTTCTCAGTCCACAAGGCTGAATGCTTTAGCAACCCCAATCTGGTGCCGAGGCCTGGAGAGCCACTGGTCTTCTGTCTGCATTTAAAGGCCAAAGAAGTTGAGTTCTGCTGTCAGTGAAGGTTAATAGTGTAGCTAGAGTTTTCCTGCCTGGCCCACAGTCAGGACAAATCTCTGCCACCCGCCAGTCCCACAGCCGCTCAGACCCAACCAAGTAAACACAGAGACTTATATTGTTTACAAACTGTATGGCCTAATGGCTCAGGCTTCTAGCTATCTAGTTCTTACATCTTAAATTAATCCATTTCTATAAATCTATACCTTGCCACATTGCTTGTGGCTTACCGGCATCTTCACATGCTGTTTGTCATGGCGGCGGCTGGCAGTGTCTCCGGCTCAGCCTTCCACTTCCCAGAATTCTCTCCTCCTTGTCCCGCCTATACTTCTTCCTGCCTGACCACTGGCCAATCAGTGCTTTATTAACATGTTTGACATACAGACCATCCCACAGCATAATAGCAGCAGAGGCAGCACCAGAGTAGATGCATTCAAAGCAAGGAGCAAAAATACAGAGGAAAAAGCCACGCTCTTTTCCCTCTGACCTTTTTATTTCTGGTGCTCCCCCATAAGACACTGCCCACTCTGGGGGAGAGTCTCCATGATCAACCAGTTCTTTCAGGAAATAGCCTCTCACACAGTCCAGAGGGTTGTCTTAGTTGACTCCAGACCAAGTGACGCTGACAACGAAGATTAACTCTCAAACCTCTTTGCCTGATTTCATTGCCTTCACCCCTAAACTCATGCTCTAAGGAGCTTATTCTCATGTTCTTCCTTTCCACTCTCATTGGTGGGGAGTTTCTGCCAATGACCAGCATGGTCGCCAGGATGATGTGGCCCCAAGGAGACAGCCCACGGAGATGCCCCTGTGTGTGCACAGCAACCCCCTTCCCTCTGCAGCTATCCCGGGAAGAGCTGAGTGACAGCTTACCTAGCAAAGCAGTGTGTATGGAGAAAACACACATCTTAGGTGAATCAGCTCCGAGAGGCAAAGGCCAGGAGACTCAGGGGACCCAGGATCCAGAGAGTAGACAAAGGTTGAGGACAGTCTGTGAGGACCTCCTGGGATGTTGCAGGGGTTAGAGCCGGGCCAGCCATCATTCACTGTGTCACTTTGGCCACATCAGACCTCTGCTCCACTTCCTTTTCTGTGAAATGGGCTAAAGGCTTAGGAAAGCTGAGAAGCTCCTATCTTGCTCATAGATCTGTGAGCCACACCCCTGGCAGGTATGTACCCCCTGTCCTTTGCTCTGGATCTGACCACTTCCTCCACACCCTCAGTCCTTTGGCACTTGAGGTAGCCCATTTGTGTGGCTGTATGTCAACTTGAGGATCCAGCTGGTGTATACATCTGTAAGGCCAGTGAATGGGAGCAGCTTTGTGTCTGTATTTTCACAGATAGATGGAGCACAATATTTCCCAACCAGGGCTGACCTTGCTCCCTTCTCACAAGACATCTGGAAATGGTAGAAGACATTTTGGCTGTCACATCTGGAAAAGGGAGCTGTCAGCATTGAGGAGGCAGAAACCAAAATGCTCCTGAATGTCCTGCAGAGTGCAAGGTGGTCCCCATGAGGAAGGAGGGGTTGGCCCATGATGTCACTAGTACTGAGTTTGAGAAACTAGGGGGTAGGGATGAAGAGGAAGGCCTGCTGGGTCCATGGACCCCATGGGCACCAATGTTGGGGCAGGCAGGTCCTGGTCCCTTCTTTATTTTTTATTTTTATTTTTGGAAGGTTCTACATTTTATTACTGGACAAACTACTCCCCCAACTTAAAACACAACCAAGTCTTCAGGTTAAAATGTTGAACATGTGGTAGGATTGCTTGATGATCCACAATACAGTATAAACTGTCTTGCCATTGTGTGAATCCTTACAGACCCAGCTTTGTTCTCCTCCAGTGTCTTCTGTTGGAGTTGTACCTTATTTTGTTACCAGTTTTTATCCGAATCCACTGAGGAATAGGATGATTTTGCTTTTGTTTCTTGGCCAGGAATCGCTTGATTCTGAAAGTCTTGTGAGAAGACATGGTGAGAAGCCAAGTCAGGAGCCCACCGAACGATGGAGGAGGAAAGGAGAAGAGGCCTGGTCCCTTCTTTAAATCCACCCCCCCAACAATCAAGAAGAGGAAATTTGTTAGTTATGGTGGACAGTCAAGTCATTGAAGTCATCGTAGTCATTGTCTTCCTCCTCTTCTTTCTTCATCTTAAAAGCAATTGGTGTGCTGGGCAGTGGTGGCGCATGCCTTTAATCCCAGCACTTGGGAGGCAGAGCCAGGCGGATCTCTGTGAGTTCGAGGCCAGCCTGGTCTACAGAGCGAGGATCTAGGACAGGCATCAAAACTACACAGAGCAGTGTACCAGCATCCATCTCTCTCTGCTTCCTGACTGGATGCTATGTGACCAGTGGCTCCATACTCCTGCTGTCAGGCTCTCCTCGTCCTCTCAAACCAGAACAAACCTTTCCCTCCTTAAGTCACTTTGGTTAGGTATTTTGTCCCAGTGACAAGGAAAATAACTAACACAACCTGTGTCCCAGTACCCTGCTGGATAGATTTTGCAGTCAACACAGTTAACATCTTGGAGCAGATGGTAATGCTTTGGTGTAGGGCTGTCTTGTGCATGGCTGGATGTCCAGTGGCCCCTGGCCTCTCCTCTTCAGATGGTAGTATCACCTCTCAGTTGTGACAGATGTTGCGAGATGTCTCTTAGGGAACAGTGGGGTCCTAGTTACAAACTATTATTCTAGACATAGACTTTACATATTTACACACATGCATACATGATACTACATTTTTCCAAGTTTTAATTTACTTGTGTGAGTGTGTGTGTGTGATATGTACAGGTAAGCGCGTGTGTGTCACAGTGCGAAGTGGAGATCGGAGGACCACTTTCGTGAGTTCCTTCTTTCCTTCCACCGTGGATTCTGGGGACAGAACTCAGGTCATCTGCCAGGCTTGGGTGGCAAGCGCTTTAATCAAGGAACCATCTCACTGGCCCTGAAAAATGCTTTTCTATAATGATTAGCACATATCTATTCCATGCTTTCCTTTCATTAGGGAGCACTTTGTTAGGCTCTGTAATCAGACATAAGTAAGACCCTATGTATTTAGTACAGTGAATTACTTCTGTGCATATGGAGAAAATGCATCTTTTGACAAACATGATGTTAATTTCTCTAGGATGCCAACTCAACATTGTAAACTGGGAGACTATTTTCGAGGCTATGTAAATATTTGTCGAAAGAATAGATAACAGAGACTAAGCTGTTTAAACGCCCTGCAGGAACAGGTTATGTATTTCTCAGCATGAGTATCACATATGAGTATCATGGAGGGGAGGTTGTTGTATCCCACGTGCCCCAGAACTCTGCACACAGAGCACAGGTTGGCCACAGGGATGATTATGGGGTGCTGCCCTACTCATGGCAGTCTCTGCTTCATTCCTTCCACCAAGACTGGGGTGGAATGATGGGGCAGCCAAGCCTCAGGGATGTGTCTGGCATAGGCATGGGCCCCTCCCATATCTGACCTGCTCTCCATATCTGTCCTGCTCTGTCAACACCTGGCTTTTGTGACAGTCGGTGGCCTTGGTTCTGGAGAGAGTACCTTTCCGAGAAGGTGAGGGCATCAATCCAGTGTGGGTGATCAGCCCAAAGTCCATTCGGGGTGATTCTGGGCAGCCTGCCCAGTTCCTTCCTGGAGTGCAGCTGGCCTGGCATGGCCTCTCGGTTTGATTTTCTATTTCCTGGAGGAGACATGATTGGCTGCTGTGCCAGCCACCATTAGGGTCCACTCCCAGTGGACACTCTACTTGTAGAGAGCCTACTAGTCATTATTTCCTCTGGGTCCAAGGTAGAGTGAATATGTACAGAAGGTAGAGGGGACAAGACTTTGGGAAATCTCCAGAGAAAAAAGTGATTGTTAAGGTTAAGACCATGGCAAGTGCTGAGGCCCGGAGATCTTAGATGAGCCTTTATCTGAAACTGGGTCTGGGAACTTGGGTCCTCTCCACCTGGGTCTCTCTGGGATAATCTGACAAGATCCCCATCAGTGATCTTTGTTGTTGCATAAACAATTAAATGAGAAATATTAAATGATTGGGGACCTCAGCATCTCTTCATGTGGCTCTGTCTATATGGCTTTTAAAATTATGAGTTTTTTTTTTTTTTTTTGAGACAGGGTTTTCCTGTGTAGCTTTGCGCCTTTCCTGGAACTTACTTGGTAGCCCAGGCTGTCCTCGAACTTACAGAGATCTGCCTGGCTCTGCCTCCCAAGTGCTGGGATTAAAGGCGTGCGCCACCACTGCCCAGCCAAATTATTAGTTTTGAGAGATAGAGTATCACTGGCAGCCCAACCTGGCCTGGAACTCTCTAGGTACACCAGGCTGGCCTCAGACTCTCAGAGATCTTCCTCCCACTGTCTCCCAAGTGCTAGAATTAAAGGTGTGAGCCACCACCCCTGGCTGGTATGGCTCTGTATGGTAGATTTAAGAAAATCAGTATTGTTACATGGCGGCTCTGGGTTTCAGTGGCATATTTCCCAAGAGAGGCACCTTGCCAGAGATGTCTGACTTTATCCAACCACTGGGATCTTGTTACCTAGAGTTTCCAGTGGACTCTTCTTACCTGCTGAGGGGGTGACAGAGCTCTGCCCACATTCAGGGTGAAGGGACGTAGACTCCATTTCTCAATGAGGATCTTGTCTGATTGTATAAGAGGAGGTAGGAGGGGCTACTGGGGCTGTTTGATACAATATCATCTGCCACAGGCTGTAATGGATAAAGACAGGATGAAAACCAGTGTTTTTCTGCAGTCCAGGAGCCCAGAAATCTCTAGTTTCCATTGACATTCTCTCTGAAGCATATCTCTCTCTCTCTCTCTCTCTCTCTCTCTCTCTCTCTCTCTCTCTCT